>OX387248.1:12773175-12783175 GCA_947562095.1 Branchellion lobata | reverse complement strand
CGCCCTCCTTGTTGCTTCAGCAATAACTTTTTCCCATAAGGGATAAAAGACTATAAAAGAATAAAATGGACAATGTTAACATACTTCGTCAATGCCGTGTCTGCTGACATCACTGGCACAAAAGGCTTTGATTTTGTGTTGTTGTAGCAACTTCCTGGTGTTGTTTTCAGGTTATTAAGTAAGGCGTTATAACCATCAATATTGCTCTTTAATCGTTATTTCCTGTTCCCCCTAAGAAAGCGATAACTTCGCTGGCCAATCAATACAACGGCCTTTGAGGTAAACGATCAGCCTAGAAAAGGCCTCGTCAAATAACTTTAACACATTTATTGGTCAGAGAGAGTGAAGAGTTTGTTGGAAGGGAAAGTAACAGCTGTTACAAACCTTTCAGCTTGATCCACAGATCTCAGTCCTATGTACACTATGTCTTTGAGGCTTATGCTGGTTGATGGTGGATTGATGGGTGGTTTGATGGGTGGGTTGATGGGTGGGTTGATGGGTGGGTTGATGGGTGGATGGATGGGTGGATGGATGAGTGGATGGATGGGTGGATGGATGAGTGGATGGATGGGTGGTGGATGGGTGGATGGATGAGTGGATGGATGGGTGGGTTGATGGGTGGATGAATGGGTGGATGGATGAGTGGATGGATGGGTGGGTTGATGGGTGGATGGATGGGTGGGTTAGTTATAGATGTGAAGAGTTAATGGTTGATGTGGATGGATCGGTGAGAAAGGACGAATAAAGATATGACACAAGTTTGTGTTAAACTTGGATGACAATTGATGAAGAGTATGATTTTGTTGATAAGATCATACAAAAAGAAAAAAAAGCGGTCACCAGGGTTTGAACCAGTCGAAGCCAAGCAGGTTTTCGGGGATTAAATGTTTCAGTTCCTTAGCTAGGAAGCATACTGGCATACCGTGGATGTTGGAAGTGGAAGATTCGAGAGGGGGGTTGATGTCCGAGTGGGCGTCCACCCAGATCACCTTCAAGCCTGGACTCGCCTTCGGAAGGCGGAGGAGAGAGAGATGGGAAGAGTTGAGGTCAAGTGACGTGAAATGATTAGTTATTGGAGGTGGAAACAGAAAAGTTGTGTGATTATTTACATTAAAAGTGAAAATTTCACCACATGCTTGGAAATTAATCAAAATACAAAACCACGCACAGAAAGAAAAACAGAACAAGAGACAAAGCTACAAAGACAAAAACACAAGCATACAAGCAAGCATAGTCACAATTACCTGGCTGTGTCCATATACGGATCCAATGCCCATGCAGTGGTCTCCTCCGAGGGGAACACACAACTTGCCTTCCTCCACCACCCTCCTGACCACCTCAGACAACTGCACAGAAGGTGTCGTTGTGGTGTGTGTAGGCGTTCGAGGTGCTTATGAGGAGCAGGAAGATGAAGAGGAAGAAGATGAAGAGGAGGAAGAGCAAGAAGAGGAAGATGAAGAGGAGGAAGATGAAAAGGAGGAAGATGGAAAAAAAAGATGAAGAAGAGGAAAATGAAGAAGAGGGAGAGGAAGAGGATGAAAAGGCGGATGAAAAAGAAGATAAGGAAGAGGAAGGTGATGATGAGGATAAGCATGAGGCTAATGCGGATGAACATTAGGATGACATAAATATCTTAAAAAACATCGTTCCAATATCTCGAGAAGGAAGGTTCAATGTGCTCCAAGGGAGACAAGAAACGGCAAGGAACTCACCTTCTTGTTCGCCTCTCCGACACTCCTGGCCTTCTTCATGTTGTGCACCTTCTCATTGTCCTTGAAGTCCTGCACTTCCACGTCTCCCAGGTCTGTCACCGGTATGTCTGTGGCGGTGGTAGTTGTGGTGGTAGTGGTGGCGCTGGTAGCGGTGGTAGTTGTGGTGGTGGCGGTGGTAGTTGTGGTGGTGGCGGTGGTAGTTGTGGTGGTGGGGGTAGTAGTTGTGGTGGTAGCGTTGGTAGTTGTGGTGGTGGCGGTGGTAGCGGTGGAAGCGGTAGTAGTTGTGATGGTGGCGCTTGCGGTTGTAAAAATTAAGTTGGTTGTTGTAGAGGCGGTAGTTGATATAGTTGTAATGGTCGTTGAAGGGTGGTAGTTGTGGCGTTGGACTGAAGAGATGGAAGTTGTGAAGCAGGAAGGACTGACTGAACTCCTCGAACTGCTCAATCATTCCATGCTTCCTCATCATCGCAGGACCCTCTTCAACGCCTGCCTTCCCCTGCGGTGCAAGTTGTTGCCTTTATCATCTTTTCATTATATTCATATTTTTTTGTAATTATTATTATTATTATTATTATTATTATTATTATTATTATTATTATTATTATTATTATTATTATTATTATTATTATTATTATTATTATTATTATTATTATTATTATTATTATTATTATTATTATTATTATTATTATTATTATTATTTTTATTATTATTATTATTATTATTATTATTATTATTATTATTATTATTATTATTATTATTATTATTATTATTATTATTATTATTATTATTATTATTATTATTATTATTATTATTATTATTATGATTATGATGATGATTATTATTATTATTATTATTATTATTATTATTATTATTATTATTATTATTATTATTATTATTATTATTATTATTATTATTATTATTATTATTATTATTATTATTATTATTATTATTATTATTATTATTATTATTATTATTATTATTATTATTGTTATTATTATTATTTTTATTATTATTATTATTATTATTATTATTATTATTATTTTCTGTAGCTGTTATTGACCTTCTGTTGATTATTAGTTCTTGTTGTTGTTTTTATTGTTGAAAATTACGCTCTGTCAGTTCTGTCGTTGAACTTTTTGACGTCATCCTTGTGATGGTGGGGGTTGGTTGTTTTGGTGGCAATATTATCTACTGTCACCCACCGGATTGTCGAATCTTGAAGTCCTTCTATGATGGGCCCCCTCCTAATCTCACCTCTATTACTCCTCTATCTTGTTTCCTTAAAGCTCTATAAAGTTTGTTGTTTAAACAGTCCGTAGCAGATAACTTTGGAATAGTGCGGAATCAGCGCTATAAAAAGGATTAGATTAGATTGGATTAGATTAGATTAGATTAGATTAGATTAGATTAGATTAGATTAGATTAGATTAGATTAGATTAGATTAGATTAGATTAGATTAGATTAGATTAGATTAGATTAGATTAGATTAGATTAGATTAGATTAGATTAGATTAGATTAGATTAGATTAGATTAGATTAGATTAGATTAGATTAGATTAGATTAGATTAGATTAGATTAGATTAGATTAGATTAGATTAGATTAGATTAGATTAGATTAGATTAGATTAGATTAGATTAGATTAGATTAGATTAGATTAGATTAGATTAGATTAGATTAGATTAGATTAGATTAGATTAGATTAGATTAGATTAGATTAGATTAGATTAGATTAGATTAGATTAGATTAGATTAGATTAGATTAGATTAGATTAGATTAGATTAGATTAGATTAGATTAGATTAGATTAGATTAGATTAGATTAGATTAGATTAGATTAGATTAGATTAGATTAGACGGGCGACTCGGTGTTTCGAATTAATTAAATGTTTTACAGTTCATATTACCACCTTTAAGTTCAATATTTATTTTTAATATTCAAAAATAGTTTCATTCGGCTGACTCCCACATCATGAAGATATAAAATTATCGATTTTACTTCAATTACTTTATTCTCACTGCTACGGAAGAATGGAGGGGGGTAGGAGGTGATGGCTTGAAGGTTGGGGTCCGTGGTAGTAAGACCTCAATGCTCTTAAGTTCAATGAGAATATTTGTTGATTTATTTTTGCTTTACAACACCTAACACCACAACACTTAAAGTCGTAACCCTTCAAGCGTCTATTTTGATTTGCTTCAATGAGGTGTACAAAAATTATTCCGATATAAGAAAATTAAACCACAACAAAATCAACTTTTCACTCTTCACAGACCTGTCCGAAGCCACAAGGGAACCCCACGAAGGCTACTGATGTTTTCTGAACCTTCTTGATCCACGCCTCCATGCTGTGAGTTCTTGATAGTAACTTTGAAGGGGATGACAGGATGGTGAGAAGTCGGAATAATGACATCAGCCCATCGATCTTATCTCATTGCTTCGCTATCCTTTTAACCAATTTTATTTTGTTTTTCTAAATTTAGTCTTCTCTTTTCAGACAAAATTGTCTTTTTGTCTTTTTAATGTCTTTTTCTTTTATATTGTGTTTACTTTTAATTGTATCTTATCTTAATAATATTGTCTCTTTATTTGACTAAGTACACGTCGGATCCCTTTACTTATTTATTTTTTATTCATTTGTTTATTTGTTTATTTATTTACAGAAAAAAAGTGATTTTGTGTTGCTTCATCGTGTGAATGAGCAAATATATGGAATTATGAGGCGATTTGAGAATACATCTGAAAGCATAAAAGATGTGGCGAAGATATGAAAGTGTGTGTAACTGTATGAATGAATAGAACCAGACAAGAACACAAAAATACACAATCATAATTTTTAAATAATTTTAAAAAATGTCTTTCACTATCAGATACATATTGTATCGTATTCTTTATTTATTTATTGTTCGAAGACATACACGCCTCTTTAGCTGTACACTCTCTGACCCTATTCAGGGACCCACCGATTGATCTTTTGAGGCTATTGTAGCCTTCATTTGGGGAGCAAGAAATGTGCTACCTTCAAAAGCAACATGCTCAATACTTAACATTTAATCATTTAATTATTCAATTATTCAATCATTTAATTATATTTATATTAAATTATTTATTAAACTATTTATTAAATTTTTATTTTGAATTGATTACTTTTTTAGTCCCAATATTTAACCTTTCAATCGGCTACTCAACCAATCATTCAAATATTTTAATATTATCTGAAGCCACAAGCCGCTTAATAGAAGCTCCCACTCATGACGTCTGCGAGGTATTCTCGAAGAGTTGCGAAGCCTCATAAAAGAGGAAGTTGAAGAAGAGGAAAAGTCCAGAACAATGGCCTACAAAAAGAAAACATTCTTAGTGGCTCAGACACGCATAAAATAAACGAACTATGAATCTAATTGTGAATATACGAAATCAAGCAATGCCAGGTGAAGATTGACACCTATTAAGCAAGATAAAATATTTATTTTTAATATTAAAAATAAATTATGTTTAAAAGAAACTCGACAATGATCCGTAAGGTTGAAAGATGTATGCAGTGGCTAAGTAGACCAAGTATGAAAGCTTTCATGAAATATATACAAAGAAGGTTGTTCTTTTGCCTCAAAGCGATCCTTTTGTTGCGAGTCTCAATTTGAGGTCGTATTTTCATATGCTTTTTGTTGTTTCGCGATGAATTGTCACCACGGGCGTAACAGAATTTTGTGGGAAGATCACTTGAAAGATCGAAATTGTAAATAAGATTAATTGAACTGATGTTTTGGAGTACTTTAAACTTACAATTTCTAAATTCAAAATTTTCAAAATCAATAAAAATCCAAAGAGTTCGGTTGTGAGGTGTGAGGCAAAGTTTGGAAAAAAGAAAAAGAGGATATGTGGTATTATTTCATAGAAGAAGTCTCTAAAAGAGTGTAAAAGTGTCAAATAAATATTTCAAAAAAGCTTTTCAAAACTTTGAATCAAAAAATTGAGAAGCTTAAAATTCCGATTGGTTCCATGAGACGAGGATGCGCACAGCTGCTTTTCGCGGTGTTAAACGTGAGAAGTCAAAGGACAAAACAGTTTGGCAAACCTCCGTTCCTTTCGCAAGTTTAAGCAACAACTTCGTAAACAACTTCAAGCAACAATGAGACGCAATAGGCTCCAAGGCCGCTCACGGTGGACTCTCGAACTCAAAGCTTTCCGTCTTTCACTCTCGTTTGGTCTTTGTTCACACTCAGCTACCCTATAACCCACTTACTTTTTTGTTTTTTGATAAAGAAAGTGGAACTTAAAATCTCTTCGACTGATCATTCAGTTTTAATTCTGAACTGTTGTATCTACCGAATGATGCAAATATTGAGCGCTCTTGAATAGTGTGGATCAGCGCTATACAAATGATTAGATATGATTAGATTAGATTAGATTGTAATATTGAAAAAATGCTTCCAAGCCATACGGCATAATATTTATCGTTTATTTATCATTGTTCTCTTTCTTTCTTTAAAAATATTGAAGTTGGGATATACAAAGTAGTAACCAGTTGGTCGGAATGTGTCAAAACGTTACAACGACAAATTGATGAAAGCTTAAAAAACTGAAAAGGATTCTAACTTTAACTTCTAACTCCAAACGTAACGTTATCAATTAATATTAAGATGAATTGAGGTAACTAATAAGCCACATTAGCAGCGACACTGGAGTTGAAACATTGAAGAAAATGAACCACACAACCTGTGGAGTAGAAAAATGCCAACGTTGGTTACTTGCTCCCTTTGGTTGGTTGGTGTCCTCTTTTATAGAGCGTGCCAAGTAACACTCAAGTTCATACCTTGGCTTATAACAACACTAGTTGCATGCATAACAGTGAGTTGAGGATGCACACCCATTGTTGATTCATTACACAGCAGAGTGTTATGAACTTACTTTCAGACGCTCTAAGTTGCAAAACATAGAAGGCTGTATTGATTGAAGTTTATAAATTTAATTTTTTTTTTAATTTAATTTTTTTTTTCGGTTGAAAATTTCTTTGAAATCGTTAAAGATTTATGAGTGATTTCTTTGAAGTGTATATATTGATTATTGAAAATTATATAAATATATATATTATATATAAAATGTATTTTTGTTCATTTCCTTCTCTGGCTTGTCTAGAGAAACTTTGGCACTTCTTTACGACAAGCCAGTCAGTGTTTGCCTCACACGACGAACAGTTTTCGATGCTCTGAAGAAGAGAACCAGACCAAGAAAGACCCTTGACCAGTCCGAAGACAACCACTGGCCACTCACAACGTATACGTCGGTATTTCACACCCCGAGGTCAAAGACTTCGTGAGCACTCTGCGTATCTTTCTCAATCTAATTAAATTATGTTTGAAGCAACCAAGCTATCAGGTGAATAAATTAATAAAACATCTCCGCCATTTACTTCTTCGGGTCTATCAATCATCTGCTAATTTGGAGCGGTTTAATGAACTTCATCCGGTTCTAGCTTAACTTTTAAACTAACATTAAAACAAAAAAGCAAAAAAATCCATTGTATTCATTGTTATCAATAAACCTACCCTTCCCTCATCGGCCTAACAATCTTCCATCTACACCATGTGATCTTTCTAATGCTGTGCACTAGAACACCGCCACTGGGTCCGTAGTCTACGTGGCAGTTGCTGCAAACTTTGGAAGGTGCCTATTGCGACTTGCTGAAACGTGTGGAACAATTTTGATTGAAAGATAGCTCTTTTGGTGCCATTCGTTGGACCTTTTGACAAAACCGGGAGGAGGGAGTGAGTAAGCGTGAGTCAGCAGGTGTGAGGTCGAACCATTATGGAACGTTGTGATGCTGTTATCTCTCAAAGATTCGTCGAGTCTTTGAGAGACTTTGAGGCTCTTTTGAGGCATTCATCAAACCAGTGTTTTATGACCAGCTGCAGAGGTGTTGTGTCTTTCAAAAGAGACTTTGCTCCGTATTCTAATGGTCGTCTCGCCTCTCATTGACTCACCAGTTCGGTTTTTGTTACATTTTGCGAAACTAACACACATTTTTGCGAAAGAAATTATATAACAAAATAATTGATAAAAATAGCGTTCGAACCTTTTGACATTTCTCATATGACGAGACGGCCAGCTGTGAATAGTCAACAATAAATCCATTCATTTCTATGTAACAACCAGATGAGGACTGAACTAGATTGTTGGTCTACAACAAGCTCTAACATTTGGAGACTGCTTACCAGGCACGCTAGTGGAGTGTACACTTCCCAGGTGTGTTAACCGTTGACCCTAGGTTCGTGAATCTGTGATCACTTGTGTGAATAGTTTGAAATAAATAAATATATATAAACTCTATTTAGTTCATACAAAGCTGGCATGATGCAATATTAATTAAAAAAATATTCTTTTGAAGTCATAAAAAATAAAAATAATGTTGCGACGTTTTTTTAAAAGTTGAGCGTATTTCTTACTTTGACCTGAGTTATGAATTGTTCGTAACTTATTTATTAGCTGTGATTAAATTCTTGTTTAAATGTAACGTGTCGAAACCTTTGTTCTCTCTAAAATCAACCTGAACCCCAGCCACTCCAGTCGAACATTACTAAAAGTATTTTAGCCAACTATGACTCTAAAAAGTTCTTACGACATATGTCGACTGTCTGAAAAGTTGACTGTCTGAAAAGTTGACTGTCTGAAAAGTGGACTGTCTGAAAAGTGGACTGTCTGAAAAGTTGACTGTCTGAAAAGTTGACTGTCTGAAAAGTGGACTGTCTGAAAAGTGGACTGTCTGAAAAGTGGACTGTTTGAAAAGTGGACGCCAAAGTAGAGATGACAGCTGCAATAAAAAAAGCTATAAACTTTAAACTTTATTGTGTAATAAAATGCATAGTGAAGTGCCGCTTCGAACGTGTATTGTTAATCGGAGAGTTGAAATAAAAATAAATAAAAATAAACAAAGTCAAATCGCGACCGTACATTGTATTGAAATCAACACCAGTTTTTCATAATGGATGTTTCTTAAGTTAAAGTTATTGTTCAACCCGTGTACGAAATGGCATTTTTTCGCTTATTATTGTATATTTTCAAGTTACTGCTTAGCTTACTAATTTAAATTTGACAAACAAACTGAAATGAAAAATAACTCACCACTTTCAACAGCCATTTGGAACTTTTGTCACACTTATAGCCCACAAAACAGCTTCCTTCTCGAAACTTCCACCAACTTCATTCTCTCATCCTATGCTCTCATCTAAGCCATTTCGATCATACTTTCTCAACAAGGATGCCTTTCAGCAATACCCTCCATACGAACTCTCATTTTGATTTTTTGCCATGCCTTGGCACACTTCTAGCGTTTAATTGGGTTTGATTAAAAAAAGAATAAAAAAACACGTTACTACGAACATGTTCACTTCAAGAGCTTTCCGTGCTAATTTTTTGGCCCAACATATGGTCAACATTTCCAACTGTACCTACCTTAGCTAAGAGAGTCGAGTCGAGACATCAGTAGCGCCGCTTCAGCACTTTTCAAAGGCTCGTTTTGCTATTTTAAACATCAAAGATTAAATATTTTCCAAATATCGTTCAAAAAACAAAAGCTTACAAATTTAATAAAGATCCGTCAAAGCAGCGATTGAAAATGCAACAGAGGATGTGTTGAATTAAAAATAAGTTTTGATAAATCCTTTAAAATCAGACGAGTGGCCTTGAAACTCTATGGGGTTAATGCCACTATAATAATATTCGCGTTTGTATTGTATTGTATACTGTTAATGGCAAAAAGCCCCTTGCACAAGAATGCGATATATAATAAGTACAAGAGTAGATTTGAAAATCAACTTCTTGTTAAAGACACGTTTTACAAAACATAAAAACAGCAATGACATTTCAACAAGTGTTGTGACCTTTTAGGTTATGTTTTTTGTGCAATTAGCGTCATTAGCAGAAAAGCTAGTTTCCTAATGTTGCAGAAGGTTTATGATGAGGTTCCTCTATTCAAAAATGTGGATGAATTCGGCTAAAAATATTTGTTCTGGTGTAATAGTGGGTACTTATAGATGTGTAAAAAATATGAAATATCTGTCTGAAATTAATCTCTCCTTGGAAGAACCACAACATACCCATTTTTCAATGTATCATTTCACGATGAAGTTGAAATGTTTTTGAAAAAAAAACCTCAAGTTTAAACATACGTTGAAACTTATTCCTTTTGAGAAAAAGTCGAACAAAGGTAAAGTTATGAAGTATAATTTAAAAGATATATTCAGTGTCTTTGCAAAAACATTATAATCCATTTTCAGTATTTAACAAAATTGAACCG
>OX387248.1:12748175-12768175 GCA_947562095.1 Branchellion lobata | reverse complement strand
GGCAATATTATTTATCCGAGAGGTACTCAACATGAATCTGAAGCAAACAAAATACTCAGCCTAAAACATTCCTTTCCAACGAGACGTCAAAAGATTGAGTAACATTTTCGATCTCCTACAGGCGCCTTCCTGATTCCCTTCCTCCTCTTCCTGGTGGTCACAGGGGTTCCTCTCTTCTTCATGGAACTCTCACTCGGCCAGTTCCCCAGCAGAAGCGTCATAGCCTTCTGGGCCATGTCACCCGCTTTCAAAGGTTTATCGCATCGGTTTTGAATATTGAATGCACTGCGTTTTTGTTAGAGTGGCCGCTCAAATCAGACGAGGTAAAAGTGAGACAAATATTTAAAATGAAATTTGCCTTATCATGTAAACAAAACATCATAAGCATTGGCTCCACGATTCTTCAATCACACACTACCTCACATCTACTGCAGTCCTGCGCTCATCCACCTCAGGCCTCGGATACGCCATGGTGTTTGTCAACAGCTCACTGGCGCTCTACTACAACGTCATCATCTCGTGGGCATTGCACTTCTTGGTTGCTTCCATGACCTCCGAACTGCCCTGGTCTCACTGCCACAACCCCTGGAACGACCACTTCTGTGTCGAGATGACCTCCCTCAAGAACCTCACTGGTACGTCCGCATGAGGTTTAGTGCATGCCTTTCAGTGCATGTTGAGTGTGCACACGGAACTTCATGAGATTATTCAATCTAATCTAATCTAATCTAATCGAATCTAATCATTCATATAGCGCTGATTCCACACTATTCAATCGGCCAGGAGACTCGATGGTGGTTAATGGAACCGAGATCCACAGGAAGAGCTTCCAGACTCCCAGTGAGCAGTACTTCTAGTAAGTCTTGCTCCATCAACCATGATGCTTCAAAAGCTTTTAAAAGCTTGTTTTAGTATTGATTTTGCATGAAAGCTTGACGCAACTGGATTGTTTTTCCTGATTGCATCGACGATTTTCCTACTGAGAACTGAATTCTGACGTAAATTTTGACGTAAATTGGCATAGTAGAAGGTTGCCTGCATCCTTAAATGATTTAACTCAATACTATGTAAAAAAATTATTAAAAAAACTTTCGAGCACAGTTAATCGCTAGATGTCGTCGCTGACATAAACACTATTAAGCCTACATCACGCCAATCCATCATTGCACCACGTCAACGGAGGTTAGGTTGATGGGACTCTCCCAGCAGGCACGTCTTGAAGCTCTCGGACGGGATTGAGAGCACGGGAGGGGTGGTGTGGGAGCTGTCGCTGTACCTCATGCTCACGTGGGTTATCGTCTTCTTCGTCCTCATCAAGGGCGTCTCTTCTCTTGGCAAGGTTTGTAAAGCAACCGGTGCACAGGCTAGGGCCTAGGCCAGGGAGTAGAACAGGGCACATGGTATTGCAGTCTTTGAATGCCACTATAACAATATTCGTATTTGTATTGTACTTCAAAATGGCTCTCAATGAATAAGTATTAGTAACTTTTATCAACTTTTTTGTTGCATTTATGAAGGTATGGTTTAATACAATAAAACGACAAATATTATTTCAGAACTAGTAACCAATAATTTACTAACCAGAATTAAAATATTTAAAAAAATCAAATCTTAATAAAAGCAATAATAAAAACAACGATGATTAATTTTTGATGCAAACCACAGGTGGTGTACGTGTCAATCCTGCTGCCCTACGTCATCTTGACGGTGAACTTCGTGAGGGGGGTGACCTTGGAGGGGGCCGTCGACGGCATCATCTTCTACCTCAAGCCTGATTTCTCGAAGCTAGGCAATGCAAAGGTGGTCAGATGAAACCTCTGATTCACTGTTAATTGGTATAATAAATGGACTTTATTGGTGGCTTACATAGTTATTTTGGTTAATTGCTTCTAATAATCTAACCTGATTATGTTCATAGTTAATTTAATTTTCAAGTTGATGGTTATGATTAGGTTGTTGGTTGTGGCAATGATAGTGCAAGGATAGTGTAATGATGGTTCGACCGTCATTTGCTTGGGAAGGACAACAAGACCTCACACACAGACGTGGATAGACGCGTGTACGCAAGTGATCTACTCGCTGAGCATCGGGACAGGCAGTCTGCACAACATGGGCAGCTTCAGCCCCTTCAAGAATAACACCCTCAAGTTGGTTGCTCTTAACACACACACACACACACACACACACACACACACACACACACACACACACACACACACACACACACACACACACACACACACACACACACACACACACACACACACACACACACACACACACACACACACACACACACACACACACACACACACACACACACACACACACACACACACACACACACACACACACACACACACACACACACACACACACACACACACACACACACACACACACACACACACACACACACACACACACACACACACACACACACACACACACACACACACACACACACACACACACACACACACACACACAGGGACTCCATGACGATCCCCTTAATGACGATACTGACAGGTCTGTTCGCAGGCTTCTCTGTCTTCTCAGTGCTGGGCTTCATGGCCAAGCAGAAGGGAGTTTCTGTGCACGAAGTGGCAGCTGGAGGTTAATTAATTGGTTAATTATTAATTAAATAAATATTTAATTGTCCATTTAATTATTTATTTAATTATTTATTTAATTATTAATTTACAAAAATAATTTATCAACTTCCTTCATTCATTCATCGTCTCAGTTTGTTACCGCCACCACTTTTTTTGTATTTATACTGGTAGCTGAGTAAAAAAAAAAAATCAATCGCTACCACCACAACTGCTGCCACCACCACCACCACCACCACCACCACCACCACCACCACCACCACCACCACCCCTACCACCACCACCACAGGTCCAGGACTGGTGTTTGTGACCTTCCCAGAAGGGGTGTCCACTATGCCACTGCCTCCCATCTGGTCGTGCCTCTTCTTCTTCATGCTCATTCTTCTCGGCCTCAGCTCCCAGGTGCTGGTTCTGTTGTGTTGACGTGTTGCTGTTGTGTTGTCGTGTTGCTGTTGTGTTGTTTAGCTGTTGTTGTTGGTGTTTTTCGCCGTTATTTTGTTGCTGTTGCTTCCATAGGTGTAGTTGGTGCATCACTCGTTGTTACGACCCTTGTTGATGATGCAACAACAATTTAAAATTTAAAAAAAAATGTAGTTTTCGATGGTGGAAAGTGTTTTGTCGGCCTTGATGGATGAGTTTCCAGTGTTGAGAAGTTCCCACAGAACCACGCTGATCTTCAGAGCATTCGCCTGCTGCTTCTTCTACCTGTTGGGTCTTTGCATGGTCACCCAGGTTGGTGGGGTGGCATGGACCTGCCTGCAAATGAAATCTGTTGCAAAGGCTGCGAAGGAATAATGTGGAAGTTGGAAAACATTCAACTTCAACTGAAACATATTTTAAAAATAACTAAAAAATTAGCATTTCTGAATGTTTCGGAAGCTCAAATATATTTTGCAGGGTGGCTTCTACATCTTCAGTCTGATCGATGGCTTCTCTGGAAGTTTTGCTGTGATGATCACGGCCCTGGTGGAGTTGGTGGTGGTGATGACAGTGTACGGTGAGTGGTGGACCTTCAAAACTCGAACTAGCAGCATAAGCGCTCACAACAAGATATAAGCCCACCAGACGCATGAGTTTGGCGTGATTGAATTAATAAGAAAAAACAAACTAATACGTTCAATGGAAAGGCTCTGCAGCTATGACTCCGTAGCCATCCCCCGCCAGGCTACGGCAACTTGGCGAGAGACATCGAGATGATGATTGGACGCAAGCCTCCCTTGTATTACAGGCTGTCCTGGTGCCTTTTGTCGCCCCTCTTCATCTGTGTGAGTGCCTGCGCTCCTCTGATGTTCAAAACACGGGATACTCTGAATGTTTTGTCGATATTCCAATTAGGCTGGTGTGCTGTTAGCAGAGCATTGTATTGTGGATGGAGTACTCCATTCAAACTCAGCTACTCCTAACAACAACCGTGAAAACAACAACACCATCACCACCAACAACACAAACATTATCATCATCATCAATGAAAGCACCACCACAACACCACCACAACACCACCACAATACCACCACAACACCACCGCAACACCACCACAACACCACCACAACACCACCACAATACCACCACAACACCACCGCAACACCACCACAACACCAACACAACACCACCACAACACCACCACAATACCACCACAACACCACCACAACACCACCACAACACCACCACAACACCACCACAACACCACCACAACACCACCACAACACCACCACAACACCACCACAACACCACCACAACACCACCACAACACCACCACAACACCACCACAACACCACCACAACACCACCACAACACCACCACAACACCACCACAACCCCACCACAACACCACCACAACACCACCACAACACCACCACAACACCACCACAACACCACCACAACACCACCACAACACCACCACAACACCACCACAATACCACCACAACGCCACCACAACACCACCACAACACCACCCCAGGGAGTGTTGGTCTTTTATGCTCTCAAGTACGAGCGACCTTCCATCTTCAGTGGCAACTACTTATTCCCACGCTACGCGGAGATGATGGGCTGGAGCATCATCATCGTTGTCGTCTTCTTCATGCTCTCCAGGTTCTTCTACACCCTCTACACAAACGGACTCTTGGACGTTAGATGCTGCAAATTGAACCCTTGAACACCTTATCACTCCAATTGACTCAATTAACTACCAATTAAAGAATTTTTGATTGTTCACTCTTTTAATTTGTTCAACCAAGTTCACAAACCTCATCAAAGTTTAGTCAAACTTCACTTGAACTTCCCTGAAAGTTCTCAACTACATCCATACGTTGTCGTTCAAGGCAACGAGGTGGAAAGTTAACAATGATCCGCTGAATGTCTCACTTGACACTTCACAATTCACACTTATCACTTATAATAATAATAATAATAATAATAATAATAATAATAATAATAATAATAATAATAATAATAATAATAATAATAATAATAATAATAATAATAATAATAATAATAATAATAATAATAATAATAATAATAATAATAATAATAATAATAATAAAAATAATAATAATAATAATAATAATAATAATAATAATAATAATAATAATAATAATAATAATAATAATAATAATAATAATAATAATAATAATAATAATAATAATAATAATAATAATAATAATAATAATAATAATAATAATAATAATAATAATAATAATAATAATAGTAATAATAAAAATAAAAATAAAAATAAAAATAAAAATAATAATAATAATATAAATTAAAAAAATTATTATTATTACTATTAATATTAATATTAATATTATTTATTATTATTTAAAATTGCATCCCAGGTGTTTCGCAGAGCAGTGAGGTCATCGGAGGACTGGGGACCCGCCCTGATCAAGCACCGCACCGGGGACTACTCAGCCACTCCTCCTCTTCCTCCTCCTCCTCCCTCTTCTGCCAACCATGAAAAATTCACAAGCGACAAGGATGTGGAGGTGATACTGGAAGATAAGTTCACCTTCCAGTGAGGTTGTCGCAAAGGTAAAACTTTCGTTTCGGAGATTTTAGACTAATTTTTTAAACTTTTAATCTTCTTTTCATTTTACTTCAATTAAAATAAAAATTTAATTTACAGTTTTCTTTCTTATCTAATCTAATCAAGAAGTAGACTAGGTCAGATTCTGTTGTTTTTTAATGAATAGACATAAGCGAAGTTTGTTTAGTTGGCTTACAATAACCAAAGTTATTTATCTTCAAAGAAAACGAATTAAAATGATTGTTGAGGTTCTAAGGAACTCCTTCCAACTCCCCTCTCCGCAGCTTTGACGCCACCGAACTCCTCTACCGCCCATCAAGATACAACCATTTTTGGTCCTTCGATGCAGCGAAATAAAGTTTTTATTTTCGTTTAAAATAAAATATGTCCAAATCAGAGTTTCAATTTTTGTCCACCAAAGCAACAAACTGTTTCACTGCGGAAGACAGGGTGATCAGAAGTGCATAGGAAGCATGCGAACAACTATACAGAGAAGTCATACCAGAAGAGTCCTAGAGTTGAACGCGGAGGTGGATCAACGCACTGAAAAAAGTCTCACGCATGGTGGTGCATCGTTGTGGAAACGATGGTTTACGAAATAGTACACCCCACAACTGTTGTCTTGGAACTCCACACGGTCCGCAACGTGAGTTGAAGACGAAAGTACAAGCGGTTGGCTCAAAAGGTTGGAGTTGTGTTGGTTGATGCAGCTAAATCACAGGAGGGAACCTTTGAGAATGTCATGTTGACACCTAAAAGTCATTATAACTCCGGTATCCATCATATTCGTTGTCATTGTCATACTCTTCATCCTCCTGCTTGTTGTCACTCGGCTCACGCTCTTCGCAGTATCGTCCTAGAAAGGGAAGAAGTTGTCAAGTGTCATGATGTCCAATGATGGGAGTGGTGCTAATATAATACAACTGTATGAATACAGTCTTTTGAATTGTTCTGTATAAAAGGTAGTTGGCCCAGATGCTTAAGTTGTCTAAGTATATTGTAAATTAATTTCAAAAAAACTTATTGAAAAAATTATCCAAGAAATAATAAAATATTATCCAAGAAGATAAAAAAATCAACAAAAGAGAAAGATTATAAAAATATCGAAAAAATTTTTTAAAACTGAAAAACTAAAAACGAAGCCTTCAGTGTTGATGGCAGCACTCAGTACCATAGGACCCAAGAGGACACTTGCAAACGAATCCTCCTTCACAGGTCTGCTCACCCAGGCATGAAAGGTCCACGCAGGCGTCGTCACAGTCGCCTGTGGTGAGTTGTGGTGATTTGTGGTGAGTTGTGGTGAGTTGTGGTGAGTTGTGGTGAGTTGTGGTGAGTTGTGGTGAGTTGTGGTGAGTTGTGGTGAGTTGTGGTGAGTTGTGGTCGATCAGTGGTTGCATTCCGTCGAGTTGTAGTGTATTATGTGACTAATTCCAAGAGATTTTTAACTTTATTGTAGATATTGTTAATTACTAACTTAATAAAGAATAAAACTTATAAATTTATTTTTCATTTTTTTCAAGTTTTTCAGTAAACCTCTTCACCTATTCGTCCCAGGAAACTCAAAGATCGTGCTAACCACATTGCTTACATCATGTTTTGTTGGTATCAAAATGTTTGCATCTTTGAAGATTGAAGGAGGATCGTTTCAAAGCTGAATGTCAACCTGAACTCTAATCTATGTGCACATAATCAAAACATTTGTAAAGCGCCTTTAAGCCATGGTTCAAAGGCACTTCTAGAAGAACGGTTTTCTTGGCTGCCGGGCTACAAGGTAACTCAGCCACTCCAGCATGTTGAATGTTTCAAAAACATTAAACATAAACGAACGCATTTTTCTGTATGAGAGAACGTCTGAAGAGGCGCTGGAGAGGTCGTAGTGGTGTCTGTGCTTGCCGCTGTAGAGGCTCAGAGAGTTGACACAACCCACCAAGCCTTGTCGCAAGTGGTTCTTGTTGGTTTTTCTGACGGAGGTTGTTTGTGGGTGGCTGTGAATTCAAGGCAACCTCATGGAAGGTAGAAGAAAAATCACGAAAGGACAGAGCCAGAGTCAGGGAACGAAAAATTAGTGCAAACAGCAAGGTAGTCTTTAAGCAGCTTTGCAGCTTGTGGATTCAATTAAGGTTGGACTTAAGTTCTATCAAGGTTTAAACAAAATAAACTCCGCGCGAAGAAGAGCATTGCAGACATGGCCAGGTGGGAGGGCAAGGCACCGACGTAGATGGAGCTGTATGAGTTCAACACCTTTCCTCTGCCTCCGCTCACTCCCGTCACCATCTCTCCGTCACTCACCACCAGCACGCCATCCCGCCCACTTCTGCGTGCCACCACGGTGTACGGGTGGTTGGTCTTCAGAGGAACTTTTGTCCGCAACGTGGCCGCCCCACTGCCCAGGTCATATCTGAAGAGTTCAATGGGAGGTGCTTCAAACATCATACCTGGGAAGTTCAATGAGGGTTCGCTGCTTTGAGGAAAAAGGTCTCATAATTCTCAGAGCATGAAACCTTTTTCTAAAGAAGGTTTCCCGTTTCTCAAAGAAAATTTCACAAATTTCAAACGAGTTTCATATTCTCCAATTGGACCACTCAATCAAACAAAACACTCCACTCTTTTCCAAAGATAATCGTTCGAACAAGTCTGAAGGAACACCTACTTGAACTCGAAAGATCCGTTGTTGATGCTGAGAGCGGAGTAACCCCTGTTTCTGGAGGGGCTATCGTGGGTGTTGGTTTCAAAGACGCCCATGAAGAAGATGAGGCCCTCATGCTGCAGACTCCGGAACTGAATTTTTATGTGAAGCTCCTTGTCGCCGTGGGGAAAAGGCATCAGCTGCAGGAAAGAGTCACCGTTGAGATAGGGCTTCACAAAGTCTCCAGAGGCCTTGACAAACTCTGAGCGGTAAGGGGGTGTTGGTTGCCATGGTAACTAGAAAATGGTTGCTAATGGTGATTATAGAACACCATTTCAACTTTTAATTCATAATATCGACTTTAATCTTAGTTATGAAATATTGACGCCACTTTCAGTTATGGAATATTAATTTCAGGGGCTCAACAGAAGTCAGTATTTATAGTATAAACTAGAGAATACTGTAGATAAAAATACTATAAGAAATACTATTTACGATAGTGTTTGTGAAAATTATATAGAATATTCATCGAAACTAAGTGATTTCAAAGGACATTTTTAGGAAGTTTACTGTTGTTTGGGAGCGTTTGATTCCAGTGTTTGTGGGGTGGTTGAGTGGGTGGTGGACTTGAACCTTCACCGGAGTCCTTGTTGCTCAGGTCAAGATCAAACACTGTGCCGTGTTGAAGGGCGGGAGTTTGAATCGAAAATGCATTTCAATTGAAGAACCTCGATTACTGAAACTTGATGGGCATCCAATACACCTTGTGATACAAACGTCTCGACGAAGTCAAAGTACTTCATTTTCTAATAAACGAAAATAAATTTTCAAGAATTCTCCCAAAACTGGGAGAAGAACCTTCGATGCAGCCTTCCTCGTCCACGGGGTTTCCATCAGTGCAGTACTGGCACTTGTGGCCGATGACTCCCCTGCGACACACGCACTTGCCCGTCAGCTGGTCACACTCAGGCCCCTTGGAGCCATGGTGGTTGCAGTTGCAGGCTGGTGGGAGGGTGAGGTTGAGTGTACTCAGTGAAGGATCGGGTTGTGAAATATTGTAAAAAAATTGTAAAGCAAAACTCCATTGTATTGCAGCAAAACCTTATTGTATTGCAGCAAAACCTTATGGTAGCAAAACCAAGGAGTTTTCTGCCACCACACGTGACTGACCCACGCAAGAAGAGCTGCCCTCGAAGAGCTTCAGAAACCCCCAGTGTTCGCTCTTGCACCGCTCACACCGCTGCCCCGTCACGTTGTCTTTGCAGCGACACCTGTCGAGACAGTCATTTGAGAATTTAAATAAAATCTTCCAGCGTTCGTCTGGAATTTGATTTGGTGAAAAATGTGAAAATTTGTGGTTAATTTTCATTGGAAAAATGTGGAATTTCACAAGTTGCAAACTTGTTCGCTTTTAAGGATTTTTTATTTTTATAAATTGAATGAAAAAACTGCAAATGGTTAACTAAAATTGAATGAAAAAACTGCAGAAGTTTGACTGCAAAACAAGAGCATTAACAGCATTCAAACGTTTTTAAGAGCATAACTTCTTTATTTATTTGTTGAGAAAAAACCTCCAAAGACAACGTCTGTGTGCCCAGCTTGAGTTAGTTTGTACTGATTCACCAATAACATGCACTCCCCAACGGAAACCTTTCAAACAAACGACTGTTCGTTTGATTGGAAGCCACAAAGAGATCCTTCCATCCACCAACCTCTTGGAGCCCTTCTCGCAACCAGCACTCAACGATCCCACTCTGCTGCAGCGGCATTCATTCAGGTACTCTGCGTTGACGACAACTTTCTAAATTTATTTTTTTTTAATTATTTGAAAAAAATTATTTAAAAAAAATTTATTTAAATTTATTTATTTTTTTAAAACGTAAAAGTGCAAATAAAGTTTTTTCAAAAAAATTAATATTGAAAGAACTTTTGCAACTTATTAGTAGTATAAATTAACCTTGAATCAGGTTAACATTTTGTATAAAACTCTGAAATTCTTCAAACAATACAATAAAAATACAATTTGTATTGAAGTGGCGTTGACTGCAAACATATGTACAAAACCCCAACCCGTGTATCCGCAGCCCAGCAGGTGGGGACCCAAGGCGGGGGTCAGTCGGTCTGGACAGCACCCGAACTTGGAAGGTTCGCAAGTTGAAACTTCGTGGTCTGCACCAAAAGCCGATCAGTGACAAATTTATGTGGATTTTAAGTGGATTTAATTTGGATTTTATGTGGATTTTATGTGGATTTTATGTGGATTTTATGTGGATTTAATGTGGATTTAATGTGGATTTAATGTGGATTTGATGTGGATTTAATGTGGATTTAATGTGGATTTAATGTGGATTTAATGTGGATTTAATGTGGATTTAATGTGGATTTAATGTGGATTTAATGTGGATTTAATGTGGATTTAATGTGGATTTTATGTGGATTTTATGTGGATTTTATGTGGATTTTATGTGGATTTAATGTGGATTTAATGTGGATTTTATGTGGATTTTATGTGGATTTTATGTGGATTTAATGTGGATTTTATGTGGATTTAATGTGGATTTAATGTGGATTTTATGTGGATTTTATGTGGATTTAATGTGGATTTAATGTGGATTTAATGTGGATTTAATGTGGATTTAATGTGGATTTAATGTGGATTTAATGTGGATTTAATGTGGATTTAATGTGGATTTAATGTGGATTTAATGTGGATTTAATGTGGATTTAATGTCAATTAGTTTGAAATTGGTTTTAATTAGTATAAGATCAGTGCAAACTATTGCGTCCTTAAGGTTAATGAATGCTAATGAGTGTGAATGATAAAAAAAGAGATTCCTGAAAGGTTCCATCAAAAGTTATCTTTTGTCAAACGTTGCACGACCACAGTACCACTCACGTCCTTTGCAGCATCTGCCTTGACCACCAATGACGTGGCAGTAGGCGTCATGAGGACATGACTCACCGGCCACGTCATCAGAGCACGTGATTTCCTGATCACTGTTCTTCTCTATCAGCACTTCCAAGCCATCGCAGTGAGCCTCCGAGTCTTCTGTTGGAAAGCAGGAGAACTGTCAGTGATTCACCCAAAGACGCTTATTAAAGATATTATTGCTTCAGCATCAGTACACGCTACCTCCACCTTCACCGCACCCTCTACAACAATCTCACATCTCCACCACCACTGAACCTCCACCACCGACCACATCTCTTCACCAACAACAAAACAACACCAGCAACACCACAACAACAACACCACTACCACCTAAAAACTACCACCACTGCACCCACCAATACAGTACTCACCACTACAGCACCTACTACTACAGCACCCACCACTACAGCACTCACCACTACACAGCTCTATAGCAACTTCTTCCACAAGAGCTTGCTTGTTGCACGCAGCTCTGGCCATGAAACACGCATTGCGGTACAACCTGCCATCCGAACCACACACCGGCAATCTGTGTTGTAGTGGTCTTCGTAAGTCTTTAGAGAAGGACAGTTAATTCAAAGTGGAAAGTGGCTTTCTAATTTTGACTTATTTTGTTTAAAGTTGTCTTTTTTCTAATCTAGGCTGGCGTGTTTGGTGTTTTCCGAGTGGTTGAAACTCTTCAAACCTGAGTTTTCAAAAGACCAATCGGTCATTAGTATCGATTCTATAACAAAAACTTTCGAGTCTGGAGCATCTGGTACTACTATGAACAGTTCCAGGTTTGAAGCATCTGGTACTACAATAAACAGTTCCAGGTCTGAAGCATCTGGTACTACAATAAACAGTTCCAGGTTTGAAGCATCTGGTACTACAATAAACAGTTCCAGGTTTGAAGCACCTGGTACTACAATAAACAGTTCCAGGTCTGAAGCATCTGGTACTACGATAAACAGTTCCAGGTTTGAAGCACCTGGTACTACGATAAACAGTTCCAGGTCTGAAGCATCTGGTACTACAATAAACAGTTCCAGGTTTGAAGCATCTGGTACTACAATAAACAGTTCCAGGTTTGAAGCACCTGGTACTACAATAAACAGTTCCAGGTCTGAAGCATCTGGTACTACGATAAACAGTTCCAGGTTTGAAGCACCTGGTACTACGATAAACAGTTCCAGGTCTGAAGCATCTGGTACTACAATAAACAGTTCCAGGTTTGAAGCATCTGGTGCTACAATAAACAGTTCCAGGTTTGAAGCACCTGGTACTACGATAAACAGTTCCAGGTTTGAAGCATCTGGTACTACGATAAACAGTTCCAGGTTTGAAGCATCTGGTACTACAATAAACAGTTCCAGGTTTGAAGCATCTGGTGCTACAATAAACAGTTCCAGGTCTGAAGCATCTGGTACTACAATAAACAGTTCCAGGTTTGAAGCATCTGGTGCTACAATAAACAGTTCCAGGTCTGAAGCACCTGGTACTACGATAAACAGTTCCAGGTCTGAAGCATCTGGTACTACAATAAACAGTTCCAGGTTTGAAGCATCTGGTACTACAATAAACAGTTCCAGGTTTGAAGCATCTGGTACTACAATAAACAGTTCCAGGTTTGAAGCATCTGGTACTACGATAAACAGTTCCAGGTTTGAAGCACCTGGTACTACAATAAACAGTTCCAGGTTTGAAGCATCTGGTACTACAATAAACAGTTCCAGGTCTGAAGCACCTGGTACTACGATAAACAGTTCCAGGTCTGAAGCATCTGGTACTACAATAAACAGTTCCAGGTTTGAAGCATCTGGTACTACAATAAACAGTTCCAGGTTTGAAGCATCTGGTACTACGATAAACAGTTCCAGGTCTGAAGCACCTGGTACTACAATAAACAGTTCCAGGTTTGAAGCACCTGGTACTACAATAAACAGTTCCAGGTTTGAAGCATCTGGTACTACGATAAACAGTTCCAGGTCTGAAGCACCTGGTACTACGATAAACAGTTCCAGGTCTGAAGCATCTGGTACTACAATAAACAGTTCCAGGTCTGAAGCACCTGGTACTACGATAAACAGTTCCAGGTTTGAAGCATCTGGTACTACGATAAACAGTTCCAGGTTTGAAGCATCTGGTACTACAATAAACAGTTCCAGGTCTGAAGCACCTGGTACTACAATAAACAGTTCCAGGTCTGAAGCACCTGGTACTACGATAAACAGTTCCAGGTCTGAAGCATCTGGTACTACAATAAACAGTTCCAGGTCTGAAGCACCTGGTACTACAATAAACAGTTCCAGGTTTGAAGCACCTGGTACTACAATAAACAGTTCCAGGTTTGAAGCACCTGGTACTACAATAAACAGTTCCAGGTCTGAAGCACCTGGTACTACAATAAACAGTTCCAGGTTTGAAGCATCTGGTACTACAATAAACAGTTCCAGGTCTGAAGCACCTGGTACTACAATAAACAGTTCCAGGTTTGAAGCATCTGGTACTACAATAAACAGTTCCAGGTTTGAAGCATCTGGTACTACAATAAACAGTTCCAGGTCTGAAGCATCTGGTACTACAATAAACAGTTCCAGGTTTGAAGCATCTGGTACTACAATAAACAGTTCCAGGTCTGAAGCATCTGGTACTACGATAAACAGTTCCAGGTTTGAAGCATCTGGTACTACTCTACGAATGAGGGACGTCTTTTCCAACAACCTCCAACTTTTCGGGACGTCTTTTCTAGTTACATGCAACATTTGATGAAAAAAAGAAAAAAATATATTTAATCTTGAGACAAACGAACGATGCATGACTGACTTGACGTTTTCACACATGAAGGAACAGATGCATCGTTCTCTTCCCGACTTCTCCCTCCCCATCCCCTCCGCCCCCTCCTCCACCACACACGTGCCCCCAAACAAGCAGGCCTTTCCTACACACGAACCTGGTGTTCCAATGTTATTTTAAGTTATATGAAATTTAAAAATAAATTGTTTTCGACAAACAATGAAAATTATTTTTTAAACTTTTGTCGTTGTATGAAGATAATATCAGAATTCCGATGCTACGTCCAATGTTGTTTTGCCATGAATTAACAGTTTGAATGAATTTCAAGATGAAATACAGTGTGAAAAAAATATTTCAAGAAGAATTCACGTTCCCATTAAAGCTGGGAAATGAATCATATGTTTCAGACAGGCGCTTGGAACTCACTGCGGGAGTCTTCGTGGCAGTTCGCTGGAGGAACCACCGCGATAGGCTGTTGTGAGAAGCACTGCGTGAGCAGAAGTTGACACCTGCTGGCGTACGCCATGCCGTCTGAGCCACATACCAACTCCTCCTCCTCCTCTTCTTCTTCCTTCTCTTCCTCTTTCTCTGAAGTGCACACGTGAGCACACTCACAAACACCATTGACACACCTTCCTCCATATCCACACTCCCCACTGCCACACTTCTCCGCAACGCCCAAAGCATTTGCTAGTGGTGGTTCTGTGGCATGGAAGAGGATAAAACTGCATTGGAATGTCAAGTAGCTTAAGATTTCGAAAAGTTTCTCCAAGTGTGTGCTCCTTACCACAGTTCTTCTTGTCAGCCTTTGAAACATCCTTCTGCTGCAGACACGAAGTTCTGCGCATGTGGCACTCGTTGTAGTGGATCTCGCCGTCAGAACCACACACCTCATCCATCAGCTGAAGCATTGAAAAGTCTTTGAAGCTTGTGTTTGTGTTTGTGTGTGTGTGTGTGTGTGTGTGTGTGTGTGTGTGTGTATGTATGTATGTGTGTGTGTGTGTGTGTGTGTGTGTGTGTGTGTGTGTGTGTGTGTGTGTGTGTGTGTGTGTGTGTGTGTGTGTGTGTGTGTGTGTTTGTGTGTGTGTGTGTGTGTGTGTGTGTGTGTGTGTGTGTGTGTGTGTGTTTGTGTGTGTGTGTGTGTGTGTGTGTGTGTGTGTGTGTGTGTGTGTGTGTGTGTGTGTGTGTGTGTGTGTGTGTGTGTGTGTGTGTGTGTGTGTGTGTGTGTGTGTGTGTGTGTGTGTGTGTGTGTGTGTGTGTGTGTGTGTGTGTGTGTGTGTATTTGTGTGGATGATGCGTGGATGAACTTGTGGCGACATTTTAAAGAAATGTTCACGAAAGAAGTTTAGCAAAGAGTGATTTCCAGAGGAAATATCCAAATAGTGGCAACTGTTGTGACAGCTCTGGAGGATACTCAATCATCACCATATGGGTGTTTCAATCGGAATGCTTGAGCTGCTTAGATTAGGAGGACACACAGACCTGAGAGCAGTCGAAGAGGCATTGGCACAGAGGCCTGTTGTGCCTGCCAACGACACAACTCGAACCAAACGCACACGACAAATGCAGGCATGGGTCTGAGAAGGGATGTGTGAAACTGTGAACAACTTCACAAATGTGCGTGATTTGACTTTATGGACTAACTAAATCAGCGTTAGATATACTTCACAATTATAACATATTTTATTATTTCATATAATTATATTCTAGTATCAACTATTCAATTTTGGGAATTAGGAAGACTCGAACCGCAGTCTCCGTGGTTGCGCACCCTGATGGGAGTCTGTTGCAGGCATTCTTGTAACCTCAACTCACACATGTCTTTGTACTCCCTGCCATCTTGGCCACACACCTTTGCAATGGTAGTCACTCTCTCAAGTTATTCAGTCGCATATGAAGACTATCTTTTGGGCCCAGTCTCTTGAGTGGTCAGAACCATAAGAAACCTATCCTCTTTCGTTTAGGGAAAATGTTTGGCGTTTTTGTGTACCTATGGATTGAGTTTAAACAACAAACACGTTTTGTTGATAAACAAGCTTTGTTAGCTATTTCTCCTGATTAACTGGTTACCCAATTCAATTCATCAATTCGTTACCTTTCCACTTCTTGGCAAGTCATCGGAGAGCAAAGATTTTTCCTCCTCTCTTCCAACACTGCCATCTAGGGAACATACAGTGTCTCTGTGACACTTGCACTCATGAAGGGTTCCGTAGGCCTTGCAAACTCCTCCGAACTTGCATGAAGTTCTCGTGCAGGGGTCCTCTGTTTGTGTGTGTGTGAGAATTGTGGCTTTTGTGGCTTAGCTTTGTCGTTAACACCACAAGTGATTACTTTGTAACTTTCATGTTCAGTGGCTAGAAAACTTTATAACGCAATTCTTAATAAGCCCCGTGAACATCCGAATGGGGCGGACCTTCAAAGGTAGACAGGCTGTTTGTGTGAGTGGAGGACTACAAAATCTCTTGCGCATTCTCTCAAGAGCACCATATAAACATTATTGTTGGACCAGCTTAAAAGTTTAATTAGAACCTGTTTGAAGCTCAATCAAAGCCTTCCTAAAAGCTACTCACCACACGAAGCTTCTTTGACGACATAGATGGATTCCTGCAGCAAGCATGAAAACCTCTCAAGGACGCAAAGGTTGCTGTGAGTGAGGCCGTCACTGCCACACACCTCCTGTCCTCCCAGAGGACACTTGTGACCACACTGACACTCTCTTCTGCCCGTGATGAGGTTCCTCTCACACGAAGCGCCATACCTGCATGATGAGTCCGTGCATTGATCTGCGATGGTGGTGTGGTGTTCTATGGGGGTGTTGTGTGGTGTGGTGGTGTGGTGGTGTGGTGGTGTGGTGTAGTGGTGTGGTGGGGTGGTGTGGTGTAGTGTGGTGGTGTGATGGTGTGGTGGTGTGGTGGTGTGGTGGTGTGGTGGTGTGGTGTAGTGGTGTGGTGGGGTGGTGTAGTGTAGTGTGGTGGTGTGATGTGGTGTGGGGGTGTGATGTGGTGTGGTGGTATGTTGGCAGTATTGGTGGTGTGGTGGTGTGGTGTGGTTTGGTTTGGTGTGGTGGTGTGTTGGTGTGGTGTGGTGAAGTGTGGTGGTGTGTTGGCAGTATTGGTGGTGTGTGGTTCGTGGGGGGTGGTTGTTCGGTGTTAGGTATGATGTTCTCAGTAGTGGTATGCTGTTGAAAGTGGTGGTGTTGTTGTTTGTGGTAGTGGGGTAGTGGTGTTGGTGTTGATATTTTTAGAAAAAATGTTATGACAAATGATTGTAAAAAAACAAAAGCAACATGTCTCGTTTATCGTTCAACTTTAACTTTGTAAGGTTTCAATTAGGAACGAACAATTAGAAACAGTGTGATAATAGGTTGTGTTGAAAACTCAAAAAAGATTTTACTGAAGTTTTTTTAAACTTCCAATTAATAAAATTAAGTGAGACGATCGAAAAAACTCTAAAAATCTGAAAGTATCAGAGAAGAGTGGAAAGTAAGTATGAAGGCGTTTGTGTCATTCTGGTGCTTTTCCATAGCGGTCCTTGATCCAAGCGATCTGGTGCTTTATGGCAATTTGCTTCACGTTAATTGGGGTTTGCTTCCTAATCTTCAATTATTCTCTTTCACGTCTTTTCCACATGATTTTAGGAATTTCAAATTCAGACTAGCGTCTATATGAGTGGTTGGCAGGGTTAGCTGGAAGGAGTAGTGATGGATTGAGTGGAGGCGGGCTGTGGTGTGGCGCAAACTGAAGGTTCTGATACTGGAACAGAAACATGAGCTCATAGCTCGTGAACTCAAAAGTAACTCGCAAGAGTTTTAAAGAATGCCTGTTGTGCTGGGGAAGAAGGTCTGTTGTGTTTGCGTGGTGGAAATGAGGAGAAATTAGAAGGAAGCTGGAACGATGAAAGCAAAAATAATTGAAGATTCAGTTGAATTAACAAACAAAAACCAACTGAGAGACGGAGAAAAAAAATCTTTCGAAATGTGCATGGGAAAATAGCATTTTTTTTATCTAATCTATTCTGACACAATCTAATATAATACAATAAAACATTCGTTTGACGTTAAGTACACTTTGTTCAAAAGATCTCGAAAGTAGACAAAGAAGGAAAAGAAGGGAGAAGAAGGGTAGAAGGGAGTAGTAAGAGAAAGAATGAAGAAAGAGAAAGAGTTAAAAAAACGAAAAAGAAGAAAAACAGAAAAGAAAAGAAAAAGGAACGAAAAATGAAATGAGGAAGGAAGAAGAGGATGTTAGAGTGGTTTGGAAGGGCAAGTACCTTGGAGGAATGCCTTGGAGAGCGGGGTGACTGGAGAGAGGCCTGTAAAAGTGGTCAAGTCTGATCCATCCGATCTTCTGCAGGGCGCTTTTTAGCTAAGCCTTCAAAAGCGCTTTCGAAAAAAAGTTTTATTACGTGTTGGGTTATCAGGTGACTAAGCCCCTCCAGCAGGTTGTCTATTTTTACTTGAGTTGCCGTTTTTACGTATCAAAGCTGAGCTGAGTCATGAACCAAACCTCACCACCATAACAACCACACACCCCCACAACAACCACACAATACCACAACAACCACACACCCCCACAACAACCACACACCACCACAACAACCACACCACCACAACAACCACACACTACCACAACAACCACACCACCACAGCAACCACACATGCACAACAACCACACACCACCACAACAACCACCCGCTACCACAACAACCACACACCACCACAACAACCACACACCACCACAACAACCACACACCACCACAACCACACCACCACAACAACCACACCACCACAACAACCATACCCCCACAACAACCACACACAACCACACCACCACAACAACCACACACCACCACAACAACCACAACACTACCACAACAACTACCCAGCACCACAACAACCACAACGACAACGATGAAAAAGAGGAATGGAAAAAATGAGACAAAAAGGTTTCTGAACCAGCAAGAAGCATGCGTGCGTGACAACCACGCACACCAAGCACACGTTTGTAAGTGACAACAAGTGACTTATTTTCAAAAACACCACGTGATGGAGGTAAGTAAATAAGGGCATTAAAAACAATGGTGAAGTGTGTAGTGGTGGAGGAGTGTGTGGTGGTGGTGAAGTGTGTGGTGGTGGTGGAGTGTGTGGTGGTGGAAGAGTGTGTGGTGGTGGTGAAGTGTGTGGTGGTGGTGAAGTGTGTGGTGGTGGAGGAGTGTGTGGTGCTGGAAGAGTGTGTGGTGGTGGAAGAGTGTGTGGTGGAGAAGGAGTGTGTGGGGTGGAGGAGTGTGTGAGAGTGGAGAAGTTTGTGGTGGTGGTGGAGTGTATGGTGGTGAAGTGTGTGGTGGTAGAGGAGTGTATGGTGGTGAAGTGTGTGGTGGTAGAGGAGTGTGTGGTGGTGGAGGAGGGTGTGGTGGTGGAGGAGGGTGTGGTGGTGGAGGAGGGTGTGGTGGTGGAAAAGGGTGTGGTGGTGGAGGAGGGTGTTGTGGTGGAGGAGTTTGTGGTAGTGAAGAAGAGTTTATTCGTGTTTTTGGGGGCTTTCAAAAACCTTCGTTTAACTTGTCACCACCACCGATCCCTCCTTCACACAACACTCACTCAACTCTCAGAGCAAATCATCAATTTGCAAAATGTGCGTTTTTTTAAAAAAAATTGGAATCAGCGCTAGAAAATGTGCTCACACTCAGGCCTACTTGCATTGTTGTTCACACATCGTTCTCACAACCTCTATCACTCTTAATAGGCTGCAGAGTTTGTTACAGCATCATCATCGTCGTCATCATCATCATCAACATCATCATCATCATCAGCTTCTTCGTCGTCGTCATCATCATCATCATCATCATCATCATCATCATCATCATCATCATCATCATCATCAGCTTCGTCGTCGTCATCAAAAGCATGACCGGGTATTTAAGCTGCTGTAACATTATTATATTGTTAAGTGTTTTGGAGTTGTTGTTGTTTTTGAGGCGAGACTTGAAGCCTTTTCAGCAGATTGCTGGTGCATCTCGTGGAAGGCGTTAATTTGAGAGA
>OX387248.1:12690675-12745675 GCA_947562095.1 Branchellion lobata | reverse complement strand
CGTCACTATTGTCAATTCAGTGGCTTGGCATCATTTCCGCTGTGGTGTTGTGCTCCTTTTTCCTTGTTGTGTTGTTGCTGCTGGGCCGGTGTTTGTGCAAGTGTGGAAAATGAAAGATTGAATGTGGAGGGATTTACTGAAGGACGGAAAGAGACGAAAGCACGCATGTAGTTCGGAATCCATTGCTCTTTCTTCATTCACGTTTCATTTTTCGTCAGTTTTTTGAGTCCGAAATATGTTTTAAATGGTTGTGGCTACCAACTTGCAAGCAACAGACGCTTCTGTCGTTTGAAACATCAATCAACGTTCACAAATAATCATTTAATTTTATCGTATCAAAACGTTTGTAAAGTGCCAGTTACTGACAGTTTAAGGGCTCTTTGTCACGAACTGTTTGAACAATGATGTTTCGAGACCTTTCCAGAGATGAAGTATCTCTGTAGAGCAAGTAAGACTAGAGGAGAAAGAACTGCATAAGATGATCATTGCGAGATCTTGGTAAGAAAGTTCAGATTTTGAAAAATATATTCAAGAGAAACCATTTGCGAGGTGGCAACTCGGTGAAGTTCTTTGAGTACTTAGCTGGGTGACTACTATTAGTTTGAAGATGATTAAGAGTAAAAAATCTAAACAGTGATGTCTTCTTAGAAGGTGACCAGTGTAGAGAGGTGAGCTCAGAAAACACAAGAATTCATGAGCCCCATGAACTACGCGGACAGTACTGTTGAAGCTCTGGTGAGAGAGTGGGTAAAACCAGCGGACCTGTTCTAATCTAATGATAAGAGTGCATAGGGCTTTTGTTTGAACGTTCAAACCACAATCACGACCACCCAGGCCACAACGACGGCAATTTTAAAACAAAAGTGGAATGGAAAAGCAGGTTTTTTTCTCCTTCTTCAAGACAAACTGTTGCTTTCCTGAATAATGTTTTGAAAACATGAAACTGTGTTCTTCCATTGACTCGAAGCACACTGTTGTAGTAAGACTTTCAGAGTTGTTTGGTGCTTCCAAAGTGATCACCAACACCTCCTCATAGCCGCCACTGGCTCACCTTTCACTGCAACCTCCAAGCCTCGAAGCCTGCTGAGGATCATTTAAGCTCCGTGGAGTTATTTGCGTCTCACAAACACGATATTATCGATTGAGCAGCCTGCGATCAATAGTGCCTGTTGTCCTCTCTTGTGTGTTTGCCTATGTCTCCTTCTCTTCTTTTTTTCCTTTTTTTCCTTGTTTTCTTCCATTTTTCTTCTCTCAACTTTTTTTCTTTTTTTTTCTTTCTATTTTGTTTTTTTTTTCTCTGAATATCTTTCTTCAACATCATCCTTTCTAATCATTATTCTTCAACGTCATCCAAGCTTTGACGATGAAAACCATCTTAATTTTTATTTTTTAAAATTTCCTATAAATCATCATCATGTCTTTAAAACAAAAAAATAAAGCAAACATCTTCCTTATTATTATTCTTTTTATTTTTTTATTTTATTTTATTTCTTCTTTTTCTTTTTCTTCATATACTGTACCCTTGTAAGCCATCCTTCGCGGATTGTTCCCATTGCTGGCCAATGGGCTGTTAACGATGATGAACAACACACGATCTTTCGTGTTTTATGGCTTCGAGTTGAAAAAATGTACATTCGTAAATCTCGCGTTGGTATGGAAATAGATTCATTGCGTCGTTCGAGCATCGTGGCCTGCGATGATTGTGCTTCAAAGGACTCCATAAAATCAATAGGTCCATAAAAATAATTTTTATTGCATATTAAGAAGCTACAAAAAACCTCTTTTATTTAAAAAAGGTTTGAAGTCGCCAAATAAGCCGACATGAGGATGATTTCGTGCATAGGGAAAGCATAATTCTTTTGTCGATTTGCGATTGCACAGCGATGTTGCGGTGCACAGTTCGACTCTTGCTCTCTTGAATGAGCATGGAAGCCTCTTTCTTCGTCACCTCACGTAGATCAAATAGTGCCGATAAAGTGTCTTCAATAGAAATATTGGTTCTAGTGGCTATTAAGTTGTCGTGGAGTTGTTGTAACAAGCAAAGCAAATACAACTTTCTTGGAAGAAGTAACAAGAAGACAATAAAGTCAGTTGTTTGCACGTCTTTTGAATTCATGTATGCTCAACCTTGCCGTGCAAACACAAACAGCTGTTTGACTTGTTTTTTTTTGTACAATGGAATTAACAGAAATCTCAATTCAGTTTTTACGATTAACTTTTGACCTCCGCCGAAAAAGTCCATTGAATATTATTTATTTCCATATATGTAATTTCCAATGAAGTTTGAGTAACTGAGAGCACTTCACTAAGTAGAAAGTCGTTTCATCACGGGCCACATACATTCAAACCACCACAAGACCACCACAAGACCACCACAAAACCACCACAAGACCACCACAAAACCACCACAAGACCACCACAAAACCACCACAAGACCACCACAAAACCACCACAAGACCACCACAAAACCACCACAAGACCACCACAAAACCACCACAAGACCACCACAAAACCACCACAAGACCACCACCAGAGCAGCTCACCTTGAGTGGCTGCTTCGATGTGCACGATGGCTTGGACAGAGATTTTGAAGAGCGGGGCGTTGAGGTGCACAAGGCCTTTGAGAGGAACTCCAAAGAAGACCCATGTATCGAAAAGTTGTGGCATGGAGTTGCAGGGGTGGAGGAGGTTGGTGACGGTGCACATCTGGTGCTGGATGGGCAAGAAGCGGCCATGGATGTGGCTAAGAACCAAGGCTGCCATCTCTTCTTCTCCCTTGAAGACCCTTTTCACTTCCACTTGCAGCGACTCCAGCAGGTAGTGAGAGTTGTAGTTGAGGCGACGCACAGTGCCAGAGAAGACCAGAGAGGCTCTTTGCACCTTGGCTGGCAAGCTCCCATCGCACACGAAGTTGACGGAGAGGGCAGACACGTGAGTGATGGCGAGGAGGATGAACAATGACTTGCTTATCTCCATTCCTGGCGCCGTGTCGAACTGAACAGCCTTCAAGCGTCTGTTTTATAAAGCAAGAGTTCGTGTCGATGGTACTTTTACAAAGTATCATCGTCTCAAAAGCGCGCATCTATGCGTCTCCGTGCGTATATAAGTACAAAAATGATAAAAACTATTGAAAAATTGGAAAAAACACAGTTTGCAACGTTTGTTTGGATTTGTTTCAAAGAAAACTATAAAAAATGACCAGTTATAAACCATACGTAGAAATAATTACTTTTGCATTGAACAAACAATCATTCCCATAATTTATTCAAAAATGTTGAAAAGGCCAAGCAGCTGGAGGGTTGAAGGAGGATGGTGGAACACATATGTCCTTCAAGGCCATTCCAAGCTCTCAAACTCCTTCTAGGACACCAACAGTGTCTCTCAGTGAGCAAAGGGGGGTGAATAATACTTTGCACGAGAGGTTTTCATGAAAATTTCGACTGCTCTTTTTAGTTCATTTCCAAGGTTAAAAAAACATTTTTTTCATCCGAGTTCGTCCACATTAACACGTTATTTCTTCCTCAACCGAATCGCCTCCTTCACACCAGAAACCTTAGCTTTTTCGTGTGATTTCCTCACCTTAGCCGGGAATCAAACTTTGAGTTTCATGTTTTATAGTTTAAATTATATTCACTTTTAGTTTAATTTTGGAAAAAAAAGTTTAAAACTTGAAAATTAATTAAAAAACCCCGCTTGTTAAAAAAAAATAATATGACGGCCACTTAGGTTAGTCAGTTCGTTAGTTAGGTAAATGAAGGAATTTGTGGATTTGAAGGGAATACAATTCATTCAAGAATGTTGAATGAATTTGCTACTGTGGCCGAGTACAATCTAATCTAATCTAATCTAATCTAATCTAATCTAATCTAATCTAATCTAATCTAATCTAATCTAATCTAATCTAATCTAATCTAATCTAATCTAATCTAATCTAATCTAATCTAATCTAATCTAATCTAATCTAATCTAATCTAATCTAATCTAATCTAATCTAATCTAATCTAATCTAATCTAATCTAATCTAATCTAATCTAATCTAATCTAATCTAATCTAATCTAATCTAATCTAATCTAATCTAATCTAATCTAATCTAATCTAATCTAATCTAATCTAATCTAATCTAATCTAATCTAATCTAATCTAATCTAATCTAATCTAATCTAATCTAATCTAATCTAATCTAATCTAATCCAATCTAATCTAATCTAATCTAATCTAATCTAATCTAATCTAATCTAATCTAATCTAATCTAATCTAATCTAATCTAATCTAATCTAATCTAATCTAATCTAATCTAATCTAATCTAATCTAATCTAATCTAATCTAATCTAATCTAATCTAATCTAATCTAATCTAATCTAATCTAATCTAATCTAATCTAATCTAATCTAATCTAATCTAATCTAATCTAATCTAATCTAATCTAATCTAATCTAATCCAATCTAATCAAAAATTTGTCTAGCGCTGATTACACATTGATTAACAGCCCTCTGCTACGAATTGTTCAAACAACAGAGATTACGAAGAGCAAAACGGAGTAGAAATGTAGGGGGGGAAGGACTGAGAAAGAAAGAAAAAATTTACATATAGGAGGAACCAGTAGAAAAAACAGCTCGAGTGTAAGTATGGTTGAGAAGTGCCATAAAAGGTGAGGATGAAGGAAAGATCGGAGTCCCTTGCGAGGTGGTAGCTCACCAAGGTTTGTTGGCAAAGTTGAGTAGCATTTATTTATTGTGAATACGGCAAATTTGAACGCTTATTTTTTCTTCAGTCATTAGCAGGATTTATGATCTAATCTGATTTGATTAAATCATTTATATAGCACTGAGTGCACACTGTTTAAGAGCGCTCTGATAAGAACTGTATAAACAACAATGTTTTAAGAGCTTTACTAAATGAAAGTAGAGAAGTAATAGAGGTGAGATTGGAGGGAAGAGAGTTCCATAGAAGGACCCACAGTAGGAAAGTGCAGATTTAGCCTAAGTACTATTGGAAGGTATCCTAAAAAATTGAGAATAAGTAGATCTCAATCCCTTACGAAAAGTCAATTTGAAAAGGTCAGCTAAGTAGTAAGGTGAGTGATTATTTTTTATTTTAAACATGAGAATGCAAATTTTGAAAACTGATATTTTTTAAGAGGCAACCTGTGTAAAGAAATAAAAGTAGGAGTTAGACGAGAGAATTTATGATTGCCAGAAACTAAGATTTTGAAAAGAAAATGAAGAAGGCTTTGAAAAGGAAACGAGGATAGGATGATAGATAGTTCAGAAATATAGAAACAAAAAGAAGAAGAATTAATTGATAATTAATCTAATTCAAAGGTTTGTATAGCGCTTATTAAACTACTTGAAAATTATAGGTTCCAATCCAAGTAGTGGCCTAGATGTCGAGCTGCAAAGGAAACTTAAGCTGAAAGTACTTGAAATCTCTATTAAAGCATCGGTAGAACAAGTTTAGGTGTGATTCGTTTTAGAGCAGATGCTTTAGTTACATGGTTTCCAGCAACAAAAACGATATTTTTATTTGTAGTTGCAAATTTTAATAGAGTTCCGAAAATGTACTTTAAAAAATCAATGATCACTAATGATATCTTAATTCGTCATTGCAAAATTTTGTTAGTTCTATTGTTTTTGACCTCTATACGTACTGATAGAAACAAATAATTTTGAAAAATATTATTTCACGAGTTATTTCACATATTGCTCATTAAATATATTTGTAATTATAAAAAAATTATAAAAATAAATTTGGTATTACTTTAAATAACCACCAAAGGTATTTTTTTAATTGCAATTGTTTGATGAAATTTCATAGTTTTTCAACTCATTTAAATTTAGATTTTTTTTATTCGTTCATTATCAAAATATTGAAACATTAATAAAATATTATAAGACCAGTTGATTTAATTGTATTTCAGTGAAGTATCTTAGTATTTCGATATTTTATATATGTCAAAAAAGTTGATCTACTTCATTATTAAAAGTATCTTAATTTTCTAGCGCTTTAAATTTAGTCGAGTATCCTGTTAGCGATGCACACATCCCTTTTTTGAAAAAAAATTATTTCCTGAGAACATGTCATATACTGAGTCTGCTGGTTATAAAGGGTTAGTTCTTTTTAATAAAGTTCTATATAATATAATTTTTGATTTATCAAACAAGCTTTTTCGCGCATTATGAGCTTTTTAAAGTTGGTGAACGATTGAAAGAAATGGCGTAAGCTAGAAACATGGCGATTCTCACAATGGCGATTGGGCATTACCTGACGCCAAAAACATGTCACGGATGATTTTTAAATAGATTAAACCGGCGAGAATCATTTACTGTGATTTTCTCATAGTTGATGACAGTATCGAAATTATTTTGAAATTGATAAAGTTAAACACGTGTTTTTCCCGTATGGGTAAAATATATCTTAAAAAAGGTTAAACTCAGTGTAACTATCGATGTACACATTGAATTTTCACAAAATGGTTTTCAGGAAATCAAATTTTCAAATGATTGTTTTAGGTACTAATAACCAAGAGATTTTATTGAAGTCATTTGAGATACTGATATTTACTAGAAAAAATAACCCAAAAAGCTGGGAAGAGTTATTCAAATTGAATAGTTTCCACTTTATACAATGGATCTGTTCGACCATAATGATTGAATATTTATGTTAGAGGGAGCAACGAACGGGATGAGGGTGAAGAAGGAGCCTCTCAGGACTTTAGTGGTCCTCCCGGAATGCAGCCCGATGGAACTATCGAGGTTTGTCTTTCAAATCCAAAGAACAAATAAATTTTCCAAATATTACTTTTTATAATACTGTTTTTTGAAAATTCTTCCCAACTTTAAAACATTTGAGTTTTTAAATCTTACGCATTCTTATGTTTTATGAATATGCGTGCATAAATTTGTGAATGTTCAATTTCCGAAAAAATTCAATACATTCACCCATTAGAGCAACTGGGATGAAGTGACAGACAACTTTGACAACATGGATTTGTGTCAAGACTTGTTGAGAGGAGTGTATGCTTATGGTTTTGAGAAGCCATCTGCCATCCAACAGAGAGCCATTATCCCATGCATCAAAGGTCACGACGTCATTGCTCAAGCCCAGTCTGGTGAGTGGGTGCTAAGGTGTTGCAAGTTGTTAGGGTGTTTAATATTTTCAAATTGTTTGAGTGGTTGCTTTAGTTTCTTTGATTTGATTGAAAAGTTTACACTCCATATGTTTGTTCTTTGCAAACATAAGTCTGATGCTTTGACAGGTACTGGAAAGACAGCCACCTTTGCAATCACCATCTTGCAAAAGTTGAACATCAGCCTCAAGGAGTGCCAAGCCCTGGTCCTTGCTCCCACCAGGGAGTTGGCTCAGCAGGTCACTCCTCCACTACTCTTTTTCTTCCACACTCATTTCATCCATTTCTTTCATAAATAAAATTAAAAAGTTCAGAATTTTTCTATCTTCTCAACATTTGTCAATCTCTCTCTCTCAACACAGATCCAAAAAGTAGTGGCGGCCTTAGGTGACTACCTGCAGGCAGAGTGTCACGCATGCATTGGAGGCACCAATGTGCGTGACGACATCCACCGCCTCTCCTCGGGTGTCCAGATAGTGGTTGGAACTCCTGGCAGAGTCTTTGACATGATCAGCAGAAAGGCACTGAGTGAGTTTCCTTGACTGAGTTGCTGTGGCATGTTGCTTGATGTAATGTGTGTTCTTATTCTGTTTTCCAACTTCCATCCATGCATCTCAATAATCATCCCTCCTGCAACCTCCTTTCATTTCATATCAGGTATTCATCTCACAACACCAATCCCTTCTCCCCACAACCACCACGCAACTCTCAGACACCCGTCACATCAAGTTGTTCATCCTTGATGAAGCTGATGAGATGCTGAGTAGGGGTTTCAAGGAACAGATTTACGAGGTCTTCACCAACCTCAGTGAGAACATCCAGGTCATCCTCTTGTCCGCCACCATGCCCTCTGATGTCCTCGAGGTTGGTCAGCCCTGTCTACGTGTGTGTGTGTTTGTGTGTGTGTGTGTGTGTGTGTGTGTGTGTGTGTGTGTGTGTGTGTGTGTGTGTGTGTGTGTGTGTGTGTGTGTGTGTGTGTGTGTGTGTGTGTGTGTGTGTGTGTGTGTGTGTGTGTGTGTGTGTGTGTGTGTGTGTGTGTGTGTGTGTGTGTGTGTGTGTGTGTGTGTGTGTGTGTGTGTGTGTGTGTGTGTGTGTGTGTGTTATATGTTTTTGTGTATGTTTTTTCATTCGGTTTCTTCATCAATTTCCAAATCCTTGCCACCATGCCACAGGTGACAAAGAAATTCATGAGGAATCCAATTAGGATTTTGGTGAAAAAGGAGGAGTTGACTCTGGAGGGTATCATGCAGTTCTACATTGAGGTGGAACAAGAGGTCAGTGTGGTGTTGAAGAAATTTCAATGACCAATGGAATAGATCCTCATGTATGCTTGCTCTGTGCTTGTTCTTGCACGTGTGCTTCGAATCTTTTCGTCAGTTATAATGACCTTAAACAGGATTGGAAGTTGGAGACCCTGTGTGACTTGTACGAAACACTCACCATCACCCAAGCTGTTATCTTCTGCAACACCCGTCGCAAAGTCGAATGGCTGACCGAAAACATGAGCAAGCGAGACTTCACCGTCTCCTCCATCGTGAGTCATCACCACCACTTCGCCATTAGTACTGCCTGTATTAAGACCACTACTACTCATCACATTGCGGCTTTCACATTCGTTTCCTCAACCTTCAATACTACTACAACCACCCCTTCCTCCATTTTTATTTCCAAACCCTCACACCACCACTGCCAGCACGGAGACATGGACCAGGGTCAGAGGGACGTCATCATGAAGGAGTTCAGGTCGGGCTCATCCAGGGTCCTCATCACCACAGACCTTCTCGCCAGAGGCATCGACGTCCAACAGGTCTGCTGTTGGTGGTGGTGGCGGCGTTTGTCGCTCTCTTTATTGTAGAATAATTCAGGCTGAAAATGTTTTTGTCTCCTTCATTGATTATGCATATTGTTTCATGAGTGGGCATTTTCCCATATTGATCGCTTTCATGTAAATTTTATTTACATCTACCTCGTAAGTCAATACGACGGCATTCAACCTCCAATCTCCGCCACACAGGTGTCCCTGGTTATCAACTATGACCTGCCCACCAATCGCGAGAACTACATCCACAGGATCGGCAGAGGAGGCCGTTTTGGAAGGAAGGGAGTGGCCATCAACTTCATGACGTCCGAGGACAAGAGGACCCTGAATGACATTCAGACCTTCTACAACACCAAAATCCTAGAGATGCCTCTCAACGTGGCCGATCTCATCTAGGTCACCAGACCCGCGTGGTGTTGGCGCCTGAAGTAGCGGCGGTGGTGGTTAGTGGAAGGTGATGATGGAGGTTGATGGCAGCGGCGGTGGTGGTTAGTATATGTTAATGGTGTTTAATGGGAGTTGCTGGTGGTGCTTAAAGGAGGCTGACGGCCGTTATTGGCTGATGCTGTTGAGTTATGGTGTAGTTAAAGGGCGTTTGGAGGTATCTAATGGCCACGTGACAGGGTTGTTTGATGACGTTTGGAGGAGTGAGCAGGATGAATTTACATAGGTTTCAAAGTGTAGAGTCTGCTATCTGTTTCCTGGTTTATTATTGTCTTTGATTACGTCATTTGATGAAGCATCGATCAATTAATAATTTCTGTCGTAATTAATTAATTGGTCAATTTTCTGGAGCTTGCCAAAGGGGGTAGAGCTATTTCTAAGGGTTCGGACTCTTAATATGTACCTGCGTTTTCAGTAAGAAAGGATCAGTACCACATTTGATTATACGTTTATTGTAATTGTCATTCTTTTTAATTATTATTATTATTTTTATTATTTTTATTATAATTAAAATGTTTCGTGAATGTATATCAGTTTGTCTCATCGTTTATAGTTGCTTTATTAATATTGCTCGAAATTATTTTAAATTTCTACTTGGTAAACAAATTATTACACCTTATTACTTTTAAATCAAAACTAGGCATGGTTTATATCATGATTCTGTTTTTTTTTCAATACTTTTTAATCTTGCGACTTTCCTATCATTAAATTATTATTATTATTATCAATGTTATTATTATTTTATTCTCATTATTACTATTATTATTAAAGGTGAATTTCTTTGCACCTTAATGTGTCATGCTTGTGTGCTTTTGAGCACCTCCCTGCTCGAGAGTGACATGGTTACTTCCTAGGATCTTCGCTTTCAATGCGAGCAGCACGTTCTAATAAAAACCCAAAATAACTTCTTTCATTCAATCCTCCCAGCCCGCCTTCTTTCTTCCTTGTCGTTGCTTCCCTTGTTCTTTTGAAGTTACGCGCCTGCAAACGTCCTTGAAACTTCATTCAGGGTCAACACCCTCGCTCACGTAAGCAAAGAAAGCAGGTGTGAAGGAACACTTGCATGATTTGTGGCACTGTAGTGAGGGAAGACTGGAGCCTTACGGAAGTGCATAGATGAAATGGATGAATTAAAATGGCAGGTGGCTGTCAGGCATGAAACGAATGAGCAATGAAATGGCGGGAATTAGATGCGGCTTTAAAAATATAAGCTGACTTTTTATTGTTTCAGCGAAATGTATACAATTTTATGGCCTTATGGTGAATCGATGAAAGGACTTGTTGGTGGAGAAGTGGTGGATGCAGCAGTATTTTGAGCTGATTTATCAAAAAGACTGAGCTAATAAACATACATAATAAAAATAAAGACAGCTGTTCTTGATCTGGTAGGTGCATATTTAAAGCGTTTTTTGCTCCCAAGCTTTCAAAAGTTTTTCCATGTGGGCGGATTCACTCGATTGAAGGCCCTATGTGGTCTTCATGGCGTCTGTTCTTTTCTGGAGCTGCTCTATTTGCAACTCACAACTGGTCTCAGTCGGCCATCAAACAATAAAATCAACTTCCAACTTCACTAGAAAAACCATTTTGAAAAATCTTGACTACGAAAATGTTAATTTAAATAAAAAATTTCTGTATAAAATGACTGTATAAATCCTTCTAGATTTACGAACTGCTCACTGAGAAAAACTTGGTATGAAAAGAGTTTCCTTGAAAGCAGTCGCAGGAGGTTTGTCACTATAAAAAGTTCCACCATGAAAAAATATTACTATAATTATTTCACCATGAGAGTTTTCAATTCACCTTCTATGTAAGCGTTCCCTTGGGAACACTTTCGCAATTAAAAAAATTACCATTGGATAAAAAAATTCACTAGATATTCACTAGAAAAAAATATTTTTAATAAAAAATATAATCATTAAATAATGAAAGAATGCCTACGGAAACATTTCGTCGTCAGAAATCCTTCAAAAACTACTAGCAACACTATGACAGTTTTCTTTATAAAAAAATTTCAGCACACTTTTTTCAGCACTGTGAATGAGTTGTGTCTACAGAAGTCTCCATCTGTGGGTCCTTACTCTAATACGCTGTGTTCGTTCAGTATGTTCACGTTTAATGGAAGTTTATTGATCAATCAAAAAATATAACTTGTCCAAAGCATGTACCACAAGTATAACAGGAACATTCGCACGTGCTTGTACAACGATCCAATAACGGGTACTCAGTTTGGAATGGGTGTGTTGTATACTGGTCAGATATGAGTGTAAATAAACTGGTTCCGAAGCGAAAGCCATGACAAAGTGGGTATATTCAACAGTCAACTTCTCATATATGCATATAGCAGGGGTTACAAAGCTTGTATTTATGACTCCAATCATATACTTTGACGGCAGGACGTAGGGGTGCTCGTGAGACAAGAAAGAGTGATTAGCGAGTGTCCGAGTGCTCATTGAACTGATGAATCAACCGGCATAAGACTGTTTTCGAAACACAGCGACAACGAATGGCCACTATGCACTCTGGCGATAATAAATATATTGTAATGAAAATTGGAAGCCTAAAACTATTTGTTCCAATTTGAGTTGATAGAAGTTGAATAAGGCTTTCGAAGGGATGATCTCGCAAGTAAGGTGTGAATTCTGAAAGAAAACAAACATCATTGTTTAAGTTTCTCTTACATGTGAATAAAATCTTATCTTAGCTGAGCTAATCAACGCATTTGTAAAGCGCCTTTTAGCCAAAGTTCAAAGGCGCTTCTAGAAAAATGGTTTAAATGGCCAAGCCATTCTAGCACGCGTCTATTTGTTACTTGAGTTGTTGCTTCTTAAAACTCAAACCTGAGCTCGCCAGCCATTGTGCTACAGAACCATACTTATTAATAGAATAACAACGTCACTAAAAGTATATTCACTTTTGAATCCGGGCAACCTGCGCTCCAGTCAAGCGGCCTCGTTGTAGAAGCGGTCGAGACTGACGGTAACGTGGGTGTGCAAGGGCAGTAGGGTGATGCCGAGGCAAGAGTCGAGAGGCGCCAGTAGAAGACCGTCTTTCTCTTGTCTGTAAGTGCTGGCCTTGAGAAGATCAAACCTGGCGGAGAAGGCCACTCAAACTGATTGCAAGTGCATTGAACGTTGAGTAGGTTGTTGGGAGCAGAAAGGAAAGCTTAAAGAAGTAGCGCAGTTAATGACCCACCCGGCTTTCTAGTTTAATCGCCAGCTAAAGAAGGCAAATTGATTACAGTACAATGCAAGAAAGTACATCGGCCACCAGTATTACAACTGCTATAACCCATCAGAGCTTCAAAACCAGCAGAGCTGAGTGAACGTTCAATGAATTAGTCGCAAAAGCTTGCACTTCTTCAAGCACCTTCGAGGATTGACCGACTGTTTGGAGTGTTTGAGCATGGTGTAGGTGGCGATCTCCGCAGGATATCTGGTGATCTGAAGGCCGTTCAAGTACACTCTGGTGGAATTGTGGCAAGTTGTGGCGAGTTGTGGCGAGTTGTGGCGAGTTGTGGCGAGTTGTGGCGAGTTGTGGCAAGTTGTGGCGAGTTGTGGCGAGTTGTGGCGAGTTGCGGCGAGTTGCGGCGAGTTGTGGCGAGTTGTGGCGAGTTGTAGCGAGTTGTGGCGAGTTGTGGCGAGTTTTGGGAGTCGTTTGAAGTTGTATAGAATTCAATGGAGTTTTGAGTATGGCTTGTGCAAGATGGAAGTTTTATAGGAAAATTTAAACTTTTTGAAGTCTTAAAAAGTAAAATAATTCCTTAATAGTTTTAATAAAACTTACTCAAACTTTCAAAAACTTTAATTATTTGTATAAAAACGCTATTAATGTTGTCAACTCATTGTGAAAGTTTCATGTGGAATTGAAGCAATACACACAAGCTTTGATATATTGAAGTAGCCAGAGATGATGACATCATAACGTATCGTCGTATTGATTGGTTCTTAAGCAAGTCATCATGAGGGAACCGCACGAGCGGATCGATGGAGAATAATGATAAATAAATGACAAATCGCTGGAGCAGTTTGGAGTTGGAGCTTGCAACGAAAGAACAGAAGGGATAAAAGAAAGTCTGAAGAATGAATACAAGATTTGAAATGGTTTTTGAAAAATTTTGAAAAGATTTTTAAGAATATATGAAAAAATGTGAAAATATCTCAGAGGACTTTTATGAGTCTTTCAAAGTGATTTCAAAAAAACTTCAAGAGGATATTGAAATTTGTGAAAATCAATCTGAACATATCAAATAGCCGCTACAACGGGTTTTTTTTCATTACTTTCAAAAGCTTGAAGCATCAAAATAAGACATTGAAATTTAAAAAATGATCAAAAAAGGTAAAACTGAGTAAATGAGAAAAGTGAAAAATAAATTTAAACACATAAAATGATTAATTATCGAAATATGAAGTTGAAATAACCAAAAAATAAAATAGTCACAACCAAAACCAAATTTCTTGACCCTAACCCTAACTCTGACCCTAACCTTACGGTTGAAACCATAACCAAACAAATAAAAAACCTAAACAAAAAATAAAAACAAAATGAAAAAAAACTAAATTAAAAAAAAAAAAACAAAAATATAAAAAAAACGAAAAACGAAGCTATGAAAAAACAAGAAGGAGAACTTTAAAAAAAAAAAAAAAAACGAGGAACCTCTTGAAAAGATCGTCATCCTCGCCTCCCCAGCCGAAGTAGAGGTTCGAGAAACCATTGACCCCTCTGAACTGGTCGCTACGAAACGCCTCGATGCCTCCAAACAGGTTGGGGTAAGGCAGTCTGAGAGGTTAATCAAGACATCTTTGAAGATTCCCATTTTTATTAGGTTTTCAAAAAAAATTATTTTGTTTGAATTTTTGTTTTTCTATTTTTTGTTATTTTTATATCGGTTTTGGATGTTTTTCGGAGTTTTTTTTGATTTTTTTATTAAAAGATTTTCAAAACTCTTTCACTTTCATCGGGAGTTGCTGAGGACTCCTTGATAGGTTTCAATGGAGTTTCAACAATGCCAATAGATGCAACAAAAACGTTTTCAAGCTTCTCAAAATAATACGTTTTGGTCCGAGGGGCCAGAGAAGAGAGTTAATTTTTTTTGTTTTGAATGGCATTTGGAAAAACAAGGTTGTTTAATCCGGTTTCAATGCTTCTCTCTCTCTATCTCCTCTCTGATCAACGTCACATCTCTTACAAAAACGACAATTCATTTCACAGTCCGCCAATTCTAACCACAGTTGCTTTTACACGAAATTTGCAGATGGATGCTACGCATTCTTCACATCGTGACCTGTTTTGCGGCTGATAAATAAGCAACTTGCACCACTACGTGAGGAACAAAAATGGAAATGTAAACTATTCTTGAAAATGTGGAAAAAAAACAAAAATTAAAAAATAAAATTAAAAAAAAACAAACTGGAAAAAACTGACTTGTAGGCAAAAGAGCTGACAGCGACGGACATGTGACGAGGCACGCTACCGCATCTTGAAGTAACAAAGGGTAAGTTTATAATGGGCGTTTTCCTTTTTTTATTTTTCTACAGCGCTATACATGCTATAAATCTCAAAGAAAAATCTTTTTCAAAAACATTTGGGCGTTAGAAAATGTTTTGGAAATTTACTTTGAAAAACCATACTTTCATACTTTAACTTAAAAAACTTGCAACATGTACCGAAGATATCAACTCTGCATTATCTTCATACCAACTCAATATGTTGGCATTATTGAGAATACATGAGTTATTATGAACATCTGATGACACCAGTGAAAACATGAAAATATCAATAAACCGCATTAATGAGATCAACATCGGCTGATCAGCCACCTGTAGGAGTTGAACTCGTGTTCGGGCAGCAGGTCGATGTCGTGGAAGATGGCACAGTGCACCTCTTGGAGCTCGGAGGCCACGTGGAAGCCGATGTTCATCAGGGCTCCCCTGTTGAACTCCGCCTTGCCTTGCTGCAGGCAGGTTGTTGTCGTTTGTTGCCCCAACACCAAGCAAGTTGGTTTTGAATACACGGACTCGAACTAGAGATTTTAACTAATTTCAAATTAATAAACGTCTTTTTATGTACAAAAAACGCTGTTTCAATGAAAAAATTGACTGGAAGCAAATTTAAACTTACAACGCCTCACCTGTTCGACCACGACCACTCGGTAGTCGAGTAGCTGGCGTTGCAGGAAGCGGTGCATGTAGGGAATGAAGGTGTCTAGATGTTCTTTCCGACGCCTGTAGGGAACTATAAGGACCAGCTTCTCACGGGCCTTGCACTCCCTGGGAGCCCACACACCGCCAGTCCGCACCTCCAAGAGGTGCTCCCTCACTCGGTTGAGCTCCTTCCTTATCGAGATGCGACCCTCTGTCGTGTTTTTGAAGTGAAATTCATTCATTTCAAAGTCCTCTTGTGCGTGTTTGAAAGGTTTTTCTCATAAAGTTATTGACTTCTGCTTGATTCAAGTTTCCCTCGTTTTGTTAACTTTTTTCCACCACACCATAAGAACGTTTTTTTAGTGAAAACTGAAAACCTCAAGACACCACAAAGGGGCAACACATCCGTCTGTAAACAGAACGAAATATTTAATCAAATGCGTCGTTGTAATGTTTCAAATAAAAATATTCAAAGACTTGAAAAAATCGTTTGACAGATTTTCATTTATTTGATGGCCCCAAGCTCTAAAAATAGACTTTTATTCAAATGAATTTTAATGAATATTTCTCATCTAATCTAATCTAATCTAATCTAATCTAATCTAATCTAATCTAATCTAATCTAATCTAATCTAATCTAATCTAATCTAATCTAATCTAATCTAATCTAATCTAATCTAATCTAATCTAATCTAATCTAATCTAATCTAATCTAATCTAATCTAATCTAATCTAATCTAATCTAATCTAATCTAATCTAATCTAATCTAATCTAATCTAATCTAATCTAATCTAATCTAATCTAATCTAATCTAATCTAATCTAATCTAATCTAATCTAATCTAATCTAATCTAATCTAATCTAATCTAATCTAATCTAATCTAATCTAATCTAATCTAATCTAATCTAATCTAATCTAATCTAATCTAATCTAATCTAATCTAATCTAATCTAATCTAATCTAATCTAATCTAATCTAATCTAATCTAATCTAATCTAATCTAATCTAATCTAATCTAATCTAATCTAATCTAATCTAATCTAATCTAATCTAATCTAATCTAATCTAATCTAATCTAATCTAATCTAATCTAATCTAATCTAATCTAATCTAATCTAATCTAATCTAATCTAATCTAATCTAATCTAATCTAATCTAATCTAATCTAATCTAATCTAATCTACTCTAATCTAATCTAATCTAATCTAATCTAATCTAATCTAATCTAATCTAATCATTTTTATAGCGCTGATTCCACTCTTCAAAGTGCTCAATGTTCCAAGCTTGGACTTTCTATCTCAATATTTCGCAATCTTGTTGAAATCACAAGCCTTGACGAGGTGATGTGTGAAGGTTGGTCTTGCGACATGAACTGAACTTAAATGCTACAAGCGGCTGAACAAACACGCGAACGCCAGACAAACAACATCCACGTGAAATATCAACCTCAACAAAAGTGAACAAATTCAAAACAGCCACATACAGTGGACTTCATTGAAACGCCTCCAAACAACCATTAGGCCCTGGTCATCGATTAATAAGCAAAAGATATCTCTGGCAGTATCAAAGGCTTTAACCTTCAAGATTATAATTTTATTTTTGGGTTCAGAGGTTGTTGGCATGACAAGAGGGGTGGATGAATGAAACGACCTTCAAACATTTCAACTTCCATCCTATTCTCTTTGTCAGCTGTCACTCTTCCGACTACGTGTACTTTTCAGCGCCACAAGAACCCAAAACACACAGGTTAAACCAGCCCAGTCTCAAGTCGGAGGTTCCTATGAAGTCGTGTCAATTGAAGCTTCTGATGAGGCCCTCTGGCTGCCCGGATCCCTTCCTTCTAACGTCTCACACTTGACCACACCAAAGCACGTCCCATGTAGACGTTTGAATGTCAAAGTAGTGATAAAAAAAAGAAAAAAAGAAAAAAAGGTTTAATCGAAAAATTAAGAAAAAAGAAAAACAAAAAAGTGAAAAAGATCCACGCACTGGTGCGACAGCCTCAAATGAGTGCTGATGGGTTGCTAAGCAGCAATGGAGCTCAACACTCACGAAGTGTCGCCATTAAGTTGGGAAGCATTGTGACTTGAAGGAGTCAAGGTGTTTTAACAAAAATAATATTTTAATAATAATTATTATAATACTTTTAATAGAAATAAAGATAATACTCATCATATTGAAATACCAATAATAACAACAATAATAGTAATAATAATAGTAATAATATTAATAATAATATTAATAATAATGATATTTAATTTTGAAAGTGACTGATAATTGTTGTTTCTTTCACGGAGTACGTCTGGCAGTGAGCATTTAAGAGTGGTTATGAATCACGCAGATTTGCGCAGTCACTTTATAGCTCCCACTAAGACCCAAGGCGCATTTCGAGTCCGAAAAGGCATACAGGTTCCTTGCAAAACAATAAAACAGCTCTCGAAACTTTTGCAAAACTCATTTAAAGATAAAAAAAAATAAAGAAAATAAATATTTTGTTTGTTTTAGTTTGATTTTTTTATAAATATATTTTTAGTTTAAATTTATTTGATATTATTATTATTATATAATTTTATTATAACTTATATATGTTATTATATGTATAACTATTGTTTTGAACAAACTCTTCTGTGAAACTGACACCAAGAAGCGTTCGGACAATAAAGAAGGCGGTTCGAGGCCTTGCAAAAATTTGAACAAAAATAATTCTGAAAAAAATAACAAAAACAAAAGAACAATAAAAAAAATAACAAAAACAAAAGAACAATTAAGAAAATAACAAAAACAAAAGAACAATTAAGAAAATAACATAAATGAATAAATATAAACAAAACAATCTTATCAAAGATGAAAGGATGCGACAAAGAGAGCAAGGAGACAAGGAACATACTTAGGTGTGGAGGGTTGGTGGGGCACAGTGGCAGAGACTCCAGCGGTTCTTGAGGCCACAAAAACTGCAGGACCGCCAGAAGGGAGTCCTGCAAGCTGCCTAGGAATCCTCCCTCCTTCAACTCAGCAGCCAACACTGAACAGTTCTTCAAGTGGATGTTTGTGGGTAAGAGAATCTTGTGTGGAGGTTGTGAAATCCCCATGTGGTCTTCGCTGGGACTGTCTGAAGTCACCTGTTGCCACAGGGTTTTGAGAAGACGGAAGGGCTTGCTTTCGAACACGACAGTCTGCACTGTGTTGAATGGAGATGTGTCGTACATACCGATCGGAGGAGGGGTGGGTCTTAAAGAAGACTCTTTGGGGGGAGGATTGGTGGTGGAGAGAGGACTATCGGATGGAGAGGCTTTGATGGGATAGCTGGCGAAGTTGTGAAGTTCCAGCGGAGTGATGATGCGGTGTATTTTGTAGTAAAAGTTGTAGTGTAGGATGAATAGAAGGCCGATGGAATGGATGAGGAAGACGAAGATAAGCAGAGTGAACCATCTGGTAGGCCATTTGGAAACCTTTGAGGGCGTCAAAGCTTAGTTCAAGTTCAATAAATTGCTTAATTTTACTCAAAATATTAAAAAAATAAAATTAATTTGTTAAACTCAAGAATTGAAAATTTCAACGCGAGCGTTTGAAGCAAATTCGATTGAACTAAGAATCTTCAAGTGATTTGCATTTTCCAGAGTTGTTTGTTCTGAGCCGTGATTACTCCTTCCAAATCGCTGAAGACCAAAGGGTGTTTGAGAGGGTTTAACGAAAACGGAATAATTGAATACCTTGGAGCGAGAATGAAGCAGGGAGATGTCTTTGAAACGTCACAAAACAGCTCGACATTTTTCCACTATAAATCTTCTTCCACGATGCTTTCTCTACTCACCTTTCTCTCTTTTCCATTCATTTTCGCTCCAGACTTCCGGGTCGTTACTTCTCTTTTGCACACATTTTTATTCTATAAAATGCACCGAAGGCAGTTTCGAAAAACATTGGAATTGGATATTTTTTCCTTTACGCAATTACAACTTTCTGATGCTCAAATTTGCATAAGTTCAAAAAGCACCAGACCACAAAGGAACTCCATTAACCTCCACACGTCGCTGTGGTGCTTGTTCGCGGAGACTTGCGTTTTGCTTCTTCCAGAAGATCAAAAGGTCGGTTAGGAGACGAATGACGTGTTCTGTTGACTCTATGCCATTCAACCAATCACACAAAAGCAATTATCGCCAAGTCTTTTTCTTTTTTTCGAATGCACCGAAAATTAAATCTGTCGCGTATACCAGCGACCTCATCCTCCAACTTCATTACCACTCGCAACACGCATTACGTATCAACCACCAAATATTATCCACCACACATCAACTACTATTCATGAACAACCACACGCCAATGAGCACCATAAGACAGGCTTCTGCCGCACCACGCCAATCTTTTGCCACACCACGCCACTTTCTGCCACACCAGGCCAATCTTCTGCTTCTCCAGGCCAATTCACAGCGGCCACTCCAGGCATTCAACAAGTGCCATTTGACGACAGCTACTTGCTCAGCCACCATTCGAAGATGTGTGCAGAGTCGATATGTCCTCTCGTGGCAGCTCTGATCAAAGGCCTCGTCTCAGACCAGGCACACAAAAATAGGGGTTTGAAAAGCCAGTGAAATAACTTTTACGGCTTAGTGGAAGTGAGCTCAATGAAAACTCAAGGCAACATTCAACAGTTATTCTATGTGAGTAAAAGTGATAATTCAGTCCAAACATTTTTTAAGTTAATTCATTTGGCTCTATAGCCAATTTTGATTGTTTCGATGACAACTCACAATGTAATTGAGTGGCTTCGAAACTCTACGGGGTTAATGCCACTAAAATAATATTAGTGTTTGTATTGTATTGTATTGTAATTGTATAAGGTTTCATCGGCTTGTTTTGATCTCGAGATGGCTTCTCAATTCTCCCTCCCATACACTTCAACTGTGTTCTCTCTCTCGAGTCGTAACCTTCCTAGCCTCAGTCTAAAGTTGCATCAATTCTATGAAAAAAAAACGAAACATCTGGTCAACATTTGGTGCAAAATTAAAAAAAAAATATTTGTTAAAAAGAAAGATTAACAAATTGAATTTCGGTTTTCGAGATCCACAAGGCAAGAGGTCGTTAAGTTGAATTCGAAAGGTTTCGTGGGCAGGCAATGAAGAGGGAATATGGAAGAAGGCAATTCAAGAGCTGTAGCCACCTCAGCAAAACACATCATCGTGGTTGTGTGCAGCTAATCAGTTGTGAGTTATGTGTGCACTTTATGTGGCTGCTTTCCCCCTTCCAACACCACCGTTTGTATTTTTTAATGCTTTTTCTGATAAAGTTTCGTTTATCAACATTTTGGAAAGTTCAAGCTGTTTTGTGGTTTTAAAAAGTGCCAACCAAAAGCGCAAGAAATGATAACTTTCATCTTAGACCGATGAAGAATCCAAACAGACGTTATAAATTGTCCGTTAAATTGCAAACTCCAAATAACAATGTCTTGCGAGGACGCGAAAGCCTGAAAGCTTCGCAACCAAATGGACGTTGCGCAGTTTCCCGCTCTTTTTACTCATCTGGAAGTCTTGATAGTGCTGAAATATAGTGCCTTGTTTTTGACATTTTTTTTCCATCAAAAGTTTTTTTAGGCTTGGAATTTTTTGCTGGTCTTTTTCTAAGTTTGTTTCTGTACGTTTTTTGAAGTTTTTAAAAATTGCGAAGTTGGAAATTTTCAAAAATAATTCAAATGGAATTATTTTTAAGCTTGTTAAGGACTCTTTCTGGAAGGTTTACGAAGCAAGAAAGAGCTTCCAGGTTGAACACCCAGGAAGCCAAGTGAAAAAGTGGAACGCTTGGCTTGTGACAAGACGGACACTCGTCTGCAAAAAACATAAACAACTGGAAAATAATCTCAAACTTGAAATTAATTCGTTGTTTGAAATTTTCAAAAGAATTTCTCAAGTATCTTGAAGATACCAAGAGTTTTCCATTGCGAATTGCATGGTAGTGAGTTGTTTTGGTGGTAGTGCTGAGAATACGGCGTTGTTGTGACTGTTGAGAGCTCATAGTCGTTAGTGCTGTTGTTAACGTTGCTGTTGCTGCTGTTGTTAACGCTGCTGTTGCTGCTGTTGTTAACGTTGCTGTTGCTTCTGTTGTTAACGTTGCTGTTGCTGCTGTTGTTAACGCTGTTGTTGCTGCTGTTGTTAACGCTGCTGTTGCTGCTGTTGTTAACGTCGCTGTTGCTTCTGTTGTTAACGCTGCTGTTGCTGCTGTTGTTAACGTTGCTGTTGCTTCTGTTGTTAACGTTGCTGTTGCTGCTGTTGTTAACGCTGCTGTTGCTGCTGTTGTTAACGTTGCTGTTGCTGCTGTTGTTAACGTTGCTGTTGTTAACGCTGCTGTTGCTGCTGTTGTTAACGCTGCTGTTGCTTCTGTTGTTAACGCTGCTGTTTCTGCTGTTGTTAATGTTGCTGTTGCTGCTGTTGTTAACGTTGCTGTTGCTGCTGTTGTTAACGTTGCTGTTGTTAACGCTGCTGTTGTTAACGTGGCTTTTGTTGTTGTTAACATTTCTGTTGTTGTTGTTAAAGTTGTTGTTGTTGTTGGTTGGCATCACTCTCGTTTTCAATGTCAATGTTGTTGTTTGGGTTACTAGAAGTTTTATTTTTTTCTCATACCATGGTGTTGTTGTTGATGTTGTTGTGGTTACGGAGGGAGTGTTGTGGAAGAGTGGTGTTGGAGCGTGGGAGAGGATATGGATGGATAATTATCCGCTTGGAAGGTTTCAAGAAGTAATATCGTGAAAAATAACAATAACAACAACAACAACAACAAAAATAAAAATAATAATAATAACAACAACAATAAAAATAATAACAATGAGAATACCAGATATAAAATAAAACTGGTAAAAATAACAAAACAAAATGAAAACAACCAAAAAAAGAATTAAAAATAACAAAAAAAAAATGACGACAATAACAAAATAAAAATAACAAAAATAACAAAAAAAAATGACGACAATAACAAAATAAAAATAAAAACAAAAACAAAATGATGACAACAATAACAAAATAAAAATAACAAAAAAACAAAAAAAGATGAAAATAACAAAATAAAAATAACAAATAACAAAAATGAAACTGAAGCAGAAGGAATGTTAAAATGCATTAAAAAAACTTTCAAAATTAACTTTGGTTGATAACTTTAAAAGTATGAGGAAAATTTTGAGTGAAGAATCAACAAGCAGATTGGATTCAATGGAGGTTGTGTGAAGAAGTGGACAGAGAAACAGGGCTGGAAGTCATTGGGAGTTGAAGAGTCTGCGAGGAGTTGTGAGTATCAGTCGAATAATGAAGGAGGTCTCTTCCGTTCTAGTTGTGAATTAATTTATTATTGAATTACTTTCAGGTAGTTTGGAAACATCTCCAGACCACACCATTCAAGCCCCTCTCTCCTCGTTGCATTCGAGTGCTCTTGAAGAGTATGTAACCAGCGCTAGAGTATTTTCATTGCGTTAGGTTGTCTTGTGTTAGCTTTCACAAATATTTTTTTAAATCAAAAACGAACTTTCATGAGAAGCTTTAAACCAGCGACTGAGAAGTATCAATGCTTTCAAGTAAAATGAACTTTCTTTTGAGAAATGGAAGTTACAATGAAAATAAGTATGACTACTACTGCGAAGCCGTTTCCAAATGAGGTCACTCTACCGACCAGCGTGCGATCAGCGCTCTATGAAGACTTTGATTGGATTAAGAAGGAAGAGTCCGACGATGACGTTTCACCCCATAAGAACAAAGAATGTCGGTAAATAGACTTTTTTTCTTTTTTTTCTAATGGTGATTTCAAAAAAAAATAAATATTAAAAAGAAAAATTAGTGAAACTTATATTTTTAATATTTAGCCAATCAATTTTTGTTTTTCATAAAATCTCAAAATTTTTCTCACACTTCAACAAACTCCTGCTTTGAACTTTTCATTTTAAAAGGAAAAAAACTCGTCAAAGCAGCTATCGAAAACACACAAATATTTAAAAACCAGTTCTCGAACACTCAAACAACAAACAAACCTCACGACCAGACCAGATTAAACATTCCTTTTATTTTTATTTTATTTTATTTATTTTTTTTTTCCATTTTATAAAAATTAATTGGTTTTTCTATTTTTATTATTTACACTTCATTTTCATTGTTTAATTTTTATTAAATAATTACTTAAACCTTTCTTATTATTATTAATTATTTTCATTTGAAATTCCCACGGAAGGAGGAGTACAGCAGCGTCATCTTGAGCGACACCAGTGGTGGCATCGTACCGTGGTGACCAGAACATGCATGCCTTCCTAGCCAAAGAAAGCAACTCGAATGAAATTAATGGCGCAACTGCACCAGGCCAGGAAGTATTTTATGATAGAAACTTCACACCTGATTAGGCATACCATGCACACATCTAATCTTTCCATCTCTTTCGCTATGTCCTCCTATACATCATGCATCGCCAATTACCATGCTATCTCGAGCTGCTCACGGCGTAACTTTACTCCACCTCTTCACGTCCTTCCTTCACCAGTCTCTTTGTCACCTTGTCACTTTCAATGCATCGCTGAATTCCTTCATACCAGTTTTTTAATTAATTTGATGACTTTGAAACTAATTAATTCAGATTCCATCAAGTTAAGCAGGTCAGGCTGATTGTTAGTTCTATACCCACGCATGTTATCTTTACAAGTTCACACTCGTAAACATTTGTAAACATACAATTGTTCCAAGTATTGTTTATTCTACCACTTTCTGTCACGCGTCTGATAACATTAACACACAAAAAGATTGCTTTCGAACATAAATATACAAAAATAGTCTATTTTGTTTTCGAAGTAGACAGATTCTTCCTTATAAGAGCGGTCCTTCAACAAGAACAGTCTGCAAAGGCCTCTGGTGGACATCAATCTTGCCGCTTGACACAGAATTTAATCTAACAACACATCAGACTTGATCAACTAGTAGGAGGATGGAACCATATTTCGAGGAAACTTGGTTGTGCTCTGAAGAATAATTAGGATTGCAGGAAAGAAAATTGATTTAAAGAAAATAATTGTGATTTGAAAAAAAAAAGGTTAAAAAATAGCTTTGGAAAAAAACTCCGTAGCTTGTTAAAATGTTTTGCGGCTTGGAAGAAGAGGAGAGCAGTGATCACACTTGCTGGTGTCTCGAGCGCTTTTGATGATGCCTGTGAGTAAGAGCCGCCTACGTTTCCAGGCGATTGTCGTCGAGTGGAAAATATGACACCATGAAAGGTTGTTTAGAGCGCCTTGCTGTGTCATTACGTCGTCTTTAATTAATCATTTTCGTCAAAGGTGCATGCAATGGAAGGAATGATTGTATGTCTCAGATGGCGTGGTTATTTTTGGTTATTTAGGCAGTTTTTAAGTCACTTTTAAACGTATTTTTCAAAAAGTAAAAACGTTTTTTTTTGAAAATCCCAGTGACATATGTTAAGAAGGACAACTAATGAATGTGAGGTTTGAGAAATTCAAAGGAGCAGTTTCATTATTATTCCGGTACTTACAATGGAAAGAGGCATAAAAGCTCGCAACTCACCATGAGAAGGTGCAATCTTCATCAACGACGCCAACAACAAAACTAAAAGCCACTCAAGTATCTGTAGTAATAAAAACTTTCATCAACGTGACTTTTGGAACATAAAAAATTATATTAACTTGTTTTTCTTCAAGGGGTGCCGTCTTCGACTATTCCACAAGGTGCCATAAGATATTTCAAACGAGTTTATATATACAAGAAGGGACCTATGTGAGTATGAGCGAGTGTTAAGTAAAAGCATAATTGCGTCTGCGTATAGATGAACTACTGTGTGTAATTTCAGCTGTAGCTGGTTTCGACCATCTTTGAAACTAAAACTCTCGCTCACACTGACATAAAGAGTGCTCGTGTGTGTTATAATCGCGTAGATGAAGTCGGCAGAAATCTTCAAGACAGAGTTCGTAAACCTTTGAAACGTCCTATCAAAGTCCTATTTATATCTAATCAAAATAAAAAAAAAATAAAAAAAGACAATTGTTCATTGAAATATCCTTTTTCAATGCTCAAATTTTGAACTTTTAAGCGTGAAAACACCAACCGCTTAGAAAGATTTCGTTTCAATTTAGCATCTTCCACGTCTAGTTTTCACCTTTTTGATTTTCAAACGAATCACCTTTTTGATTCTCAAACGAATCACCAATTATAACCTGACCTTTCAACGAGTCACTCAGCTGCTAACACGACAAGTGGAGTCCTTTTTGAGTGATTTAGTCCTTGAAGTTCAAAGCCCTCAAAACCGCTGAAGTTAATTATTTTATTCTAAACTTCACATTTGGTACTTTTTTTCCTTTTTTTTCATTTTTTTCATTTTTTTCATTTTTTTCACAGTCTCTATTAGATCAAGTCCAGAAATACGCTGGAAATGTTATAACTCTCTTCTCATCGCACCCATGCCACTCCAGCCAAACCTTTTCAGCCCAGACCAGTCAGTTAATAAGCCACAGTGAGTAACCCGGTGGTGGCCAATAAAACGAAGAGCTGAAGCTCCAATGAGTCATAACGGCATCAATAATCGTTTTTCGGTATCAAAACTTTTCCAATAGCAAAGAACTTTGGATAAAGACTTAAACATTTTGAATTTATGAAGATGTGTGAAAACCATTGAACAAAAAATTATTTTCCGACTTCGTTGAAGGATGAACGTTTTGCAGGATCTGCGTTGTATCTTCTGAGAGGTACTGAAAAAAAATAAAATTTCGAATCGCTAGATGGCACCAGCTTTGTCTTTTTTCTCGCCACCTTCTAACTGGCAGCAGTTTTCAAATACACCTCAAAGCACTCAATCCCCACATATTCTCAAGGCATGCAACTTTTTAAGATGCGGATGATTATAACTTTAAGGAGAATCATGGCATGAAATCGCTATTGATAATTGTTTGAAAGTTGAAAGCTCCCTTTTCGATGATGAGTGCACAGACTGCAGTGTATATTAGTAAGATAAATGTGCGATCATCAATATGAAAGGGATTCTGACGCATTGTGAGTGAGGGTGCAAATAGGGCGTTTAAGACAATAATGAGGTGTTTTGACAGAATTTTTTTTGGTGCGTTAAATTACTTTCAAATTTTTTTAAATTTATTTCAGGAAATTATAAAAAAATACTCATTCTATAAGGCCAACACTGGAAGTACAGTACCGTCCTGTATATGGAGTACCTTTTTATTTGGAAGTACCACAAGTTTAAATGCATCGTGTACTTCTGATTCATTTGCACACTGTGTGAGCAATCAAAACTTCAGCTATACGACCTAAGCTAGTGGCTTCATAATAAGGAAGTTTGTTGAGTTTCAAGGCCTCTGAAACCTCTTAGCTTGTCGTTCTATAACTCGAAGTTTTACGCTTTGTAATGATTCTCGCAACAGTTACAAACTGTTTCTGAAGCCAAAAACACCCAAAAAATTCACAAATGTAACATTTAGAGAGTTTGTCTCGTTTGAATATTCATGAGAGTGCTGGGTATGATTTCGATGGATGGAAAAGAAACAACTTTCGGAACCTTTGGAATGAATGGCGATAGTTAATTATCTTCAAGCACAGAAATTATACAGAAACAAGTTTTTTACAAGAATAAAAACCCAAAAACAAAGCCTATACAAACACTTGAAAAGTGAAATAACTTCTTAACAAGAAGGCTGACGACGACAACGAGGATGGAGGAGGTGGTGATGATACTTTAAGAAGGCAGCGTTGTGAGCGCGTTCATGTAGGCTGATATATTCAGCTGCAGAAACTTCTCAAGATCATCATTCCTTACTTGCTCGCACGCCTATGTACCACATGGAGTTCCCCGTACATTCCAGCTTCGTATGCGTATACAGGCGTGTCTGTGTGTATGGGTGTGGATATGAACATGTGTTTGTTCCTTTTAATATATTTTAAGTGTAGTGACTGTTTCAGTGGTAATAATGGCTGTGGAGAAACACGTATCATCTTGTGTACGCCCCTTGGCAGACGGAGGAGGAATGGCGTGGCATCAATGAAGCCAATGAAATCACCACACAAATCTCTCCTTCCCAAACCTTCAAAAAACCACAAGGCTCCAGAACTCCAAAAAACAGGAGTTTGAACGCGAGTTTTTTTGGGTTTTTATTCGACGCGCCATTGAATACGTTTTGATTAGCTGCTGTTTTTTAACAAGAATTATCATCATTCTGAACACTTAAAACGTTCAATATTCAAAATTTTCACTCTTGTTTTAATTTTTTCATACTTCGATTCATTCTCCACAACCCTTCCCTGAACTCTCCTTCGTACAACACCTCATTCCACAACACCCTTCTCACAACCTCTTTCTTCGTACAACACCTCATTCCACAACACCCTTCTCACAACCTCTTTGTAAGTTAATCTTCACACCCTCCTTATAACCTGCCTTGTTCTAATCTCTCGATCACATTGAATTAAGAAAAAGCTTAAAAGACCTAGCATTGAAACAGAAGCTCGAATATTTTTTTGATTCCAACACTCCTCCAGCCCTAATGGCCCTAGCGTTCAAAAGGCACTGCTACTTTTGAAGGTCTTTCTGAATGCACAGCCTCACCATATCCCCGTGATAACTTTTCCAAAATAAACTACTTAAAATACACAAATGTATGCACACGCACATGCACATACATCCACACTTCCACACATCCACACGTATACCTACATGGATATTACCATGCACGGGTATATGTGTTTGTATTGTATTGTAGACGCATAGAGAGACGTCAGTACAAAAATATATAAACGTATTGTTGTTACAGCTGCAGGAAGAGGAGGTGCAGAAGATCGGTGTTTTGTTTATCTTGAGGTATTTGATAAATATTGATTCATAAACTTGGGATTAGATAATGGAATGAGTTTATAGTGAGTATTGACCAAGCCAGAGAGTTGTTATATATATAGTTTTATATATATAATAACGGATTGTTAGTTATTTATTAAATTTGTTTTGTTAATTGCATAAAAGTTGATACAAAGGCTCTGAATTGTTGCCCTAGATTGGCTGGTAAACACCAAACATACAAATTCAAACAAAACCTTTGACACTGTTACGAGAGTTATTCAAAATTTGAAAATAACTGGTCAAAAATATTAAACCTAGTTCCAATCTAATCCAATCTAACCAAGAGATTTGTAGTCAACGTAGAGTAACATTAATCAATGACTTAAGAATTAACTAGCATGTAAGAGCACATAGGCAACCAGCCTTGCAACGAGTGATCATTCAACTTAACTTCTTTCACTTTGCATAGGAACAAGCGGAGTAATTGTCCTTTTTGCAGCCTGCCAACCTAACAGGCGCTCGACAAAATGACGTCTTCAACCTTTTGGTTAGTTGATTGGCTGTTTGGCAACGAGATAACGTCTTCATAGATCTGCTACTCTCACATTTTTCTGATAAAACAACTTTGAATTTTGTGATTATTACTTTAAACCCAGTTTTAGTTTTCTTTCACGAGCTTTGATGATGCCTGACTGAATTTTTTTGAAAATGTTTCTAAGATAAAAATGAAAAACATGTGTTTTCAATCAGACGAACTTTCATTTTTTTCAAGCTCAACCACACCTAACAACAAAAATAACTTCGGGTTTCAGGGCTGAAGCTCAAAAAAAAAACGAAAAAGATTTTGAAAAAAACAAAACGCTGCTGAACCTGTTTCTTTTTTTGCTTTGTTTTTCACGTCTTACGTGTCAAACCTTTGAAGGGCTCAAAATGAGTTTTTGAGGTGTAGTTTGACTAAAAAAAATGAATAAGTATGCATCAAAAAGCCGTTGATATATTATGATTGTTACCAAGAAGTCTGAAAAGAGTTAAGCTATTTCAAAGCGCCAATTGGCCTAGTCTCCTAATGATCTTTAAAAGCAGCTTTTCAGTACGTTTGCGGTTAGAACAATACTCAAGAAAGTTTCGGCAACTTCCACAGCTTTCATATAAGGTTTTTTTTATCTTTTAAAAATTCTAAAAATTAAAAAAAATCTTTTATAATTTTTAAAAAAGAATTTTACAATCTTCCACAAATTTCGAGAGGAAATTCTTTAGTCTCCCACAACATCAACGAAGGATGTGTTCTTCTTTTCATCACTTTTTCCAGCTTCCTCACTTGGAACCTTTTCATTTTAATTAGTTTTAAGCTACGATCATCTCGCCAACCAGCGATGTTGCATGGAACGCGATACTTGTCTGATCACTTCCCACAGAGATGCTCAAAAGATATGACTAATTCTTCCAAACAGCTTTTGTTGTTTCTACCATACAACACGGCGCCCTCTAACGAAATTCGCTTTTTCAAATTTGATTTTTTTAAAATTTTTGCCAACCTACACACACACTTTCATTAATTCTGAAACATCTTTCCACACAGGTCGTGTTTATTAATCATTCAAGTCTCATTCATCGCATACATATCTGCAGTGAGTTTTCGTTCCATTAATTCAACCCCTTCCAAACCTCACTCAATACCTAACTTATCTTATTCAATCTAATCTGGTCAAAAATATTATATTTAATCAGAATTATTTTCTTATATTGAAATGCAACAAAGTTCTCCTTTCTCAATTGAACATACTGAACAGTCTGGAATACACAAATATACAATACATTCAATACAATACAATACACAAATATACAATACATTCACTTAAATACAATACACAAATATACAATACGTTCAATACAATACAATACACAAATATACAATACATTCAATACAATACAATACACAAATATACAATACATTCAATAAAATACAATACACAAATATACAGTACATTCAATACAATACAATACACAAATATACAATACATTCAATAAAATACAATACACAAATATACAATACGTTCACTACTCAACCAATGTATTCATCTTTGCCCCTGTCACCAATCATCAAAGTGCCTTTAGGACAGGTTGGTATCGTTTAAATCTAAGAAGAAAAGGGCGTGTGATGTTACTCAACGCAAGGGTGACGTCAACTTGCAACTACACTACGCCGTCCTCTAATTGAGGCCTTATAAAATGGAAAAACATCAGACTCGATACAAATCATGAAATTAGACATAACATACAAGATAAAATATTCGATATGGAGTTAGATATTGAGTTTTAGATTAGATATATGAGTAGCTTATATAATCATAACTTTAATTCAGTATCCCAACCAATACTTATTCAGCATTTACACCCTCTTATATCTTACAAAGTAATACTTGGCATTAAGCTCCCATGGCTTGACACTTTTTCTCTATAGACTATCTAATCCAATCTAATCAGAGAATTCCTATTACTGCATACCTTATACTGATATATCTTCAAGAAAAGAAGTGAAAATTGTAAGAAGTATGTCTTTTTGAAGCACAATGATAGCTCCATTTCGTCTCTCCTAATAAGGTTAACAGAAGTGTTTGCTGTTTATCAAAGCAGACATAACCTCTTAAGAGCCGCAGTAATGCTGTTATTTTATCTTATTATTTAACTCATCAAGAATCTTTAGTTTAAAAGTTATTAGGCTCGGAATCGTAATCTTTCCGAAGCCACGTCAGCTGGATGAACTTGAGCACACTTCACAAATTTTAAAAGAATGTAAAATTCAAGCGAGTTTGTTGTTTTTTAATAACATTTGAGGATGTTTTGGTACCATTCAGAAACATCTACACCTTCAATCACCATTCATCCCAACTTCATCCTTCACGACCGCCCTATCTCCATCTCATTCCTACCATACATTGCAACTTCACCATCCATTGCAGCCCCATCCACTCCGACCCACCCAACAGCCACCATCCACCTCATCACCCATTATAACAGCTTCCAACTCTAACCTTCACTCCAGTGCTCTATCACTACCCCACACACCCAAAAATCCACTACCATCTCAAACCCATCACCACTACACCCACCCAGCAATCCATCTACCCCAGCGGGGAGTTGCCATACAACGCAGACTGTGAGGCGTGTGCTGCCATCGGAGCATGCAACTGTGTGGGCGAGAAAGGAAGCAGGGTATGTGGAAGGGATGTATGAATGGATGTATGAATGGATGAAGGAGGGGGTGGGGGATGAATGGATGAACGGAGGAAGAAGGGGGGTGTGGGATGAGTGGATGAATGATGGAAGGAAGGCTGGGTGATGTGGATTGAATGGATGAATGAGGATGTAAGGATGGTTACGGCAAGAAGTAATGGAGAAAGAAAGTTACAAAAATAGTAAGTGTGCTGTTAGTGAGTGTGGGGGTGATGTTTGTGTTGGTGAGAATGGTGGCGATGGTGATGGTAGAATGGTGGTGATAATTGTAGTGTTGCCACAAGGCAGGGATGCGTGGTGGTGGAATGAAGTTGGCTGGGAAGTTAAGAAGTGAGTGGTTTTCGAAATTAAAAAAATTAATTAAGTGTGGTGTTGGTGGTGGTGAAGATGAGGAAGACGTAGAATGAGTAAGTGAAACCACGAAAATAAATGCAGGTTTATGAGAGGTTAACACTTCGGTTAAGAACGGAGAAAAGAAAATAAGAAAGTTGGTTAAGCTCACGTGGAGCTTTGAGTTGGAAATGAAATGATTTCAACAGAAGGCAGAGCCTCTGATTAACAGCCAAGTTTATAGTGTTTGTGTAGGCTTCAATCTGCTATAAAATGTCACAGAAGGGATCACTTGATTGTTGGGAAGAGGAAGATAAAAGTATTCACCATGTCAAACACTTGAAGACGAAAAAGGCTGAAAAGTCAATGAAGTCGGATTGAAAAGTTAAAGAAGCGTAGTGTAGTAAGAGGAGGTGATGGGTGGAGTTTGAAGCTGTAGAGCCAGTAGCTATTATGACTAAAGAGGGCTTTGAAGTTGTATGTAGGCGTGGAATACTTGAACGAAAGCATTTTAAAGTGAAATGGAAATTAACTCGGTTTCGTCAATCTGTTTCGAAAGCTGACAAAAAGTTTTTGGGTGTTCACAATTCCAACTCTCTATTGACTCCATCATCATTTTTTCACTATTAACTTCATATTTATTTTATAATTTTTTTTCAAACTACAAGCTTCACTAATGTAACATAGTCCCGACCCTTTTTCGCGTTGATCTAATCTAATCTACTCTTGCAAAAACATTTCAGTTTACCTCAAGTATTGCATACAATGAACCAACGTAATCATTTTGCATTCTCATTCGTACTTACGTCCATCCACAGTCACTCCATCCCTTCATTGCTGCACCTTTATCTTCCGCCTTCAAACCCCCCTCCTCTTTCCTACCACCATACGCCCACTTATCATCCTTATTATATATTCGCTTCTACCTCACACCATTTTGCCGCATCCACGTAATTCTTTCACATCCACGTACTCTTTTCAGATTTAAACATTTTCTTCACATCACAACATCTTCCACCTCATCACACCATCTCACCTTTCACCTCATCACACCATCACCTTCCAACCACCAGGGAGTTCCAGGCAGCATAGGTCTTGATGGAGTGCTTGGAGACCCTGGCTCAGTGGGACCTCCAGGTCTTGCTGGTCCCAAGGGAGATGCAGGTGTCAGAGGAACAGACGGACCTATGGGACCTAAGGGTGACATTGTAAGAGGGCGGGAAGGATCTTTTGATGAGTGAATCGTAATGAGAGAGCGGCTGCAGAGCGTTCACGATTTGACGCCACCCTACTAACATTTCGTTTTCTGACTGGAATGAATAACCAATAGCATGGATGGAGTAACAGCTGAATGAGTGGATGATGATCTGGTTACTGAATGGTTGCAGGGCTCTGTGGGCAGACCAGGCTTCCCAGGAACGCCAGGACGACCCGTGAGGACTTAATCATCTTTTCAACCTTTGATATTCAACAGTAGAAAAATTTCGTAGGAGAATATGAAATAGTGGAGTTGTCTCGAAATGCCCTAATTTTGCTGTTGAATGACTAACTTTCTCGGTTTTTATTTTTATTACAAGCCAAAAGGTCTGGGCCCTTTCCCCTTGCTCCAACGCTCATCGAACCACCACAGGGCTTAACGGGCATGGAGGGAGACAGAGGAGTAGCTGGCATTGACGGCTGCAATGGAACCCAAGTTTGTGCCCTTGAAAACGAAATGATAATAATAGCAATGATAATAATAATTATATTATTAAAATTAATATTAATAACAATAACAATAATAATAATAACAATATCAATAATAATAATTTTTACATGTTTTTTGAGAAACGCTAAAAATTCCGAAAATAACTTACTTCAAAGTTTGGAAATATCCGCCGAAAGCTATGACACCCCCTGAAAGATGACATTCCAAAATTTCTCCACTCAAGGGAGGTCCAGGGTTTCCCGGGTCTAAAGGTTTTGACGGCAGACCTGGCAATCCAGGAAGGCCCGGCATGAAGGGACAGAAAGGAGAAGCTGGGACATCAAGAGATGGTGACAAAGGAGACAGGGTGGGTGGTGGGTTGGTGCAAGAGGTGTCAAAGAAAGGGTCTGGTTGTGATGTGGTTAAGATTAATGAAGTGTAGTCCAATTGTCCGATAACTACATAACCTGATTAATGAACAAAACGATCGATGGTGTACACCGCTTCCATTGCAGGGGGAGCCTGGGATTCCCGGATCGAGAGGACCTTCGGTGGGTTGGCTTGCATCCCTTTCCAACTACAAACTTCATTGAGTCTTCCATCTCCATCACCACTGCAACCAGCTCTCTTGTTATCACCGCTTACAAACTACCACATTCATTACCACAACTGTTTTAACTACTACAATGCATCTAACCACCACAACCATCATCACCACCACCACTCCAGCCACAACCACAGCCACAAGCTTCATCACAACCACTACAACCACAACAACCACAAAAAGCACCACAACCACAATTACCCTCACCATTTCCTCTACCACCACAACTACCACCACAACTACCACCACAACCACCACCACAACTACCACTACCACCACAGGGCAACTTGGGAAGTCCAGGAGACAAGGGAGACATTGGAGTGCCCGGCTTCCCTGGACCTGCGGTATGGTGCTTGCTGTTGTGTTTCTGGTCCCTGCTGTTGTGTGTCTGGTACCTGCTGTTGTGTGTCTGGTCCCTGCTGTTGTGTGTCTGGTCTCTGCTGTTGTGTGTCTGGTCCCTGCTGTTGTGTTTCTGGTCCCTGCTGTTGTGTGTCTGTTCCCTGCTGTTGTGTGTCTGGTCTCTGCTGTTGTGTGTCTGGTCCCTGCTGTTGTGTTTCTGGTCCCTGCTGTTGTGTGTCTGTTCCCTGCTGTTGTGTGTCTGGTCTCTGCTGTTGTGTGTCTGGTCCCTGCTGTTGTGTTTCTGGTCCCTGTTGTTGTGTGTCTGGTCCCTGTTGTTGTGTGTCTGGTCCCTGGTGTGAATGGTTTCAAGCGCATTTGAAAACACTTGATAATGAAACATACATTCAAAAAAACTAGTCACTCTCGTCAAACTGGAAAAAGCTTCAAATAAACAAAAAATGAATTATTTTAAAAGAATTAGAAAATAAAAAATTCCAAAGATTGAAAAAAAAGCTTAAAAAAAACTCAACAAACGCGCACGCAGGGTTTTCCAGGAGTTCCCGGAATCAAGGGAAACAAAGGAGGAATGACGGTGTTGCCTGAAGGAGGCAATGGAGCCAAGGGAGAAAGAGGACCCCCTGGACCACCTGGAAAGCCTTTTGAAATCAAGGGAGAAAAACTGGTGGGAGAACCAGGCCCTCCTGGCTACAAGGTGGCTATGGAGTGGTGGATGGAGGGGTGGATAGAGTGGTGGATGGGGTGGTGGATGGAGTGGTGGATGGAGTGGTGGATGGAGTGGTGGATGGAGTGGTGGGTGGAGAGTGGATGGAGAGTGGATGGAAAGGGGATGGAGTGGTGGATGGAGTGGTGGATGGGGTGGTGGATGGAGTGGTGGATGGAGTGGTGGATGAAGTGGTGGATGGATTGGTGGGTGGAGAGGTGGATGGAGTGGTGGATGGAGTGGTGGATGGAGTGGTGGATGAAGTGGTGGATGGATTGGTGGGTGAAGTGGTGGATGGAGAGTGAATGGAGAGGGGATGGAGTGGTGGGTAGAGAGTGGATGAAAGGGTGGATGGAGTGGTGGATGAAGTGGTGGATGAAAGGGTGGATGGAGTGGTGGATGGAGTGGTGGATGGAGTGGTGGATGAAGTGGTGGATGGAGTGGTGGATGAAGTGGTGGATGGAGTGGTGGATGAAGTGGTGGATGGAGTGGTGGATGAAGTGGTGGATGGAGTGGTGGATGAAGTGGTGGATGGAGTGGTGGATGGAGAGGTGGATGAAGTGGTGGATGGAGTGGTGGATGGAGTGGTGGATGGAGTGGTGGATGAAGTGGTGGATGGAGTGGTGGATGAAGTGGTGGATGGAGTGGTGGATGAAGTGGTGGATGGAGTGGTGGATGGAGAGGTGGATGGAAGGGTGATGAACGTGATGGTTGAAGGAGCATTGAAGAAACAAAATTCTATTTAAAGCTCTTACTGCTTTCAAGTTTATAACGTAATGTTAAGTTTGGAAGTTGAAGAGGATTACCGACTGGTTGAACCACGCAGGGAAATCTTGGACTTAAAGGAGACCAGGGCAGGAACGGTCGTTATGGAGAACAGGTGAAAAGCATTGAAGTCGAAACATCCATTAAACCCAAAAAACCTTGGTTTCTACCAACTTACCACAATAATGTTGCACTTTTGAAGAAACTTTATCATCTCATTCAACTCTTGTTCTTTGTTACCATCCCACCAGGGAGATAAAGGTGTCGACGGCTTCAAGGGGGAAAAAGGTCTTCCTGGATTCCCCGGCTTCAGAGTAACTCTCTTCATTCTTCTTACGTCTCCATTTAAATTAATCAGTTTTTGATTTTTAATTTTTTGTTAATTAAATTAAATTAATCAGTTTTATTGATTTTTAATTTTTTAATTAATTTTTTAAGTAATTTTGAATTTTTACAATTAATTCAATTTTCATGAATTTCATAACTGCACAAAATTAAAAACATGCGTAGTTTGACACCTGTCAAAATTAAAAACTCGAAACCACACCAGGGCAAACAAGGACCAATTGGCCAGCCTGGATTCCCAGGAGAGAAGGTAGCTGATTGGTTGAACGCAGAGACACTTGACGAAGCCAACGAAATAATAATTTTATTTTATAATAAAATTGAAAACTCCCACGGACCTCTCCAACCTCCAGGGAGGACAAGGAAACGATGGCTTCAATGGAGCATTCGGAGACAAGGGCATGAGAGGAGACAAAGGATATCCTGGACCCAAGGGAATTGCTGGAAGGCCTGGAACCAACGTGGTAAGAGATTGGAAGCAAAGAAAATAAAAGAAAGGAGGAGGAGAAGGAGGAGGAGGAGGAGGAGGAGGAGGAGGAGGAGGAGGAGGAGGAAGAGGAGGAGGAGGAGGAGGAGGAGGAGGAGGAGGAGGAGGAGGAGGAGGAGGAGGAGGAGGAGGAGGAGGAGGAGGAGGAGGAGGAGGAGGAGGAGGAGGAGGAGGAGGAGGAGGAGGAGGAGGAGGAGGAGGAGGAGGAGGAGGAGGAGGAGGAGGAGGAGGAGGAGGAGGAGGAGGAGGAGGAGGAGGAGGAGGAGGAGGAGGAGGAGGAGGAGGAGGAGGAGGAGGAGGAGGAGGAGGAGGAGGAGGAGGAGGAGGAGGAGGAGGAGGAGGAGGAGGAGGAGGAGGAGGAGGAGGAGGAGGAGGAGGAGGAGGAGGAGGAGGAGGAGGAGGAGGAGGAGGAGGAGGAGGAGGAGGAGGAGGAGGAAGAAGAGGAGGAGGAGGAGGAGGAGGAGGAGGAGGAGGAGGAGGAGGAGGAGGAGGAGGAGGAGGAGGAGGAGGAGGAGGAGGAGGAGGAGGAGGAGGAGGAGGAGGAGGAGGAGGAGGAGGAGGAGGAGGAGGAGGAGGAGGAGGAGGAGGAGGAGGAGGAGGAGGAGGAGGAGGAGGAGGAGGAGGAGGAGGAGGAGGAGGAGGAGGAGGAGGAGGAGGAGGAGGAGGAGGAGGAGGAGGAGGAGGAGGAGGAGGAGGAGGAGGAGGAGGAGGAGGAGGAGGAGGAGGAGGAGGAGGAGGAGGAGGAGGAGGAGGAGGAGGAGGAGGAGGAGGAGGAGAAGAAGGAGGAGGAGGAGGAGAAGGAGGAGGAGGAGGAGGAGGAGAAGGAAGAGAAGGAGGAAGAGGAAGAGGAGAAGGAAGAAAAGGAGGAGTATGGTGTCAAGTTTTTTGTAGATCTTTGATCATTCAACTGTTTCCAATTACAGTCAACCTATCAGATTTAATAACCCATACTTCCACTCAGTCTATTCCGAAAAATTAAACACGATCAGCCATTTAGACGTTTGTTGAAGCAACCACTTCATCACTAAACGCAGGGAAACTCCCAGCCGTGCAGGCCTGGAGAGTTGGGACAGAAGGGCGAGTGGGGAATCCGAGGCAACGACGGAAGGCAAGGAGAGAAGGGAGACCGAGGAAACCCTGGCTTTCCAGGAATTGCTGGCTTCCCTGGCGCTCCTGGACTCGATGGAGACAGTGGTCTGCCTGGCCTGCAAGGAGACAAAGGAAACAATGGTAACCCACACTTTATAAATGCCTCACTTAAACCTTACAATAAAGACTTTCAAGAAAAACACTCAAAATGCAACAAATGCACAAAGGCTACGATGGTTCGGTCGGCAAGCCTGGATTCCGAGGAAGAGACGGAGAGAAGGGCAACCAGGGAGAGAAAGGAGAGAAGGGCAACTTCATCCCGGGGCAACCCGGCGTCACCGGCATTCCAGGCACTAACGGATTCAATGGCGAGAAAGGAGACCGCGGTGCTGTGGGCTACCCTGGTCCCGATGGAGACTCAGCACAAGGCGTGCCTGGATTGCCAGGAATTGCTGGAAACAAGGGAGAAAAAGGAAACCCTGGATTATCTGGAGTTCCCGGAAATCCCGGATGGGATGGAGAGAAAGGTTGGATTTAATGACGCTGTAGAAAGAGATTTAGGTTTCAGTGTTGATCTTATCTTCCGAAGTGGGTGTTCTTGCTCAGAAATGGACGTATGTTGAATACAATTCACATAACCCTTCCCCTCAAACTCCACCAGGTGACGACGGAGGATCATGCTCATTGTGTGTCTCAGGCGCCAAGGGAGAAAAGGGAGAAGCGGGTTACAGGGGCAAAGGGGGTCCGCCAGGACGGGGAGGCAAGCCAGGAGACTTTGGCTTGGAGGGAGTGAGAGGAGAAGATGGCGTTCCAGGACCATTCGGAAATTCTGGACCCACTGTTAGTAGAAAGGAGGAAGGTCGCGTTCAATAAATAATATATATAGTTATAAACTTCAACAATACAATTGAGAGAACAACAAGTTTAGTGAAGCTGGGAACATAGTTTCTTGAAGTCTCCAAAGCCACATAAAACTCAACAAAAGGGGTGAAATCTTCCAAAATGAGTCACTCACTTGCTCGCAGGGACCAAGAGGACAGCCAGGCTTCCCAGGGGCGAAGGGAGACAAGGGAAGATCAGCTTCTGTAACATCATTGCCCGGCACTAGAGGTGGCTAGCATTGGCTTGAAAATCTACAGTGAAACTGAAGTTTTAGCTTTTTATTGTCATTAAGATGAGCTAAAAATATTTCAAAAAAAGATTAAAAAAAAGATTTAAAAAAAGATTTTTGAAGAAAACTTTGATTTAATTCGCAGGCGACAAAGGCAGACGAGGATATCCAGGCATTGACGGCAAGGGAGGTCAGATTGGCAAGCCTGGAAGACCTGGAGCTGCTGGCCTTCTTGGTTTTCCGGGAACCATAGGACTCAAGGTTGGTGAAGAATATTGGATGCTACCCATTAATAAAATCAAAAATAAAAACAACTGCTTATTCGTTAAAATTAAACATATTTAATATAGTTTAAAACGAAATAAAATTTAAAATAGCTCAAAAATGGATTTTTTCAATGCTTCGATAAAGCGCCGATTTAGCACAGTTTACATGCGCTGAGAACGATTGAAGATACAACAGCGACCAACTGACACCTTTCAAGGGAGACCCAGGTCTTCCGGGCTTCCACGGCGTGAAGGGAGCGCCCGGGTCTAATGGACCCAAAGGACGCAAGGGCTCCATCGGGATTACCGCCTCGGGATCGAAAGGAGATGAAGGAGAACGGGGTGTGATTGGCGTTCCTGGACCCATGGGCGTCAAAGGAGCCCAAGGAATCCCTGGTGATTGGAGGCTCCTTGTTCGCCTTGATGCTTACCAACTTTGATTTTTGTGAATATTAATATTATTTTTTATCCTATTAAAATGGATGAAAGTTCAGTCATTATTAACTTATTTACAAAAAAGTTGAGCTGAAAAGTCAACAAAGTATTTTGAAACTCTTCAGGAACCGTGATGGGAACAATCTTGAAAGGTTTCCAAGGGAAACCAGGACCTAATGGCGCCAAGGGAGCTACGGGCATCTCCGGATTGAACGGGCAGAAAGGAAGCGCAGGTTTGATTAATGAGTTTTTCAACAGATTCATGTATTGGGTCTTGCATAGTGTATTGTGGCTTTGAATAAAGTATCAGGGTTTTGAAAAAGGTATTCTAAATTTCAATGTTGTTGTGGAGTTTTGAGACAATTTATTGAATCAAAGCAATTCAGTCTTTAACGAGAATTTCACACGGCTTCTCAACCGAACCTATCTACACGGAATAACTCTTTAATAAATCATGCAATCTCAGGCTTCAAGGGTGATCCCGGCTTGAACGGCCTGCCAGGACAAGTGGGAGACCCTGGCTTCCCAGGCGACGGTGTGAGTCCGGGAGTGCCTGGCCTCAGAGGAGAACCGGGAGCCTACGGAGACCCAGGACCCAATGGTCTTGATGGCTACCCTGGTGCCAAGGGAATGGCTGGAGACGTCGGAGATAAAGGTGGCTGATCGTTTTATGAATAATAAGAATAAAAATTGAAAAAGGCAAGCAATATTAATAAATCCAAGTTTTTACGTTGCCAAAGCAAGTGAGGGATGGCGAATGACGATTTGTTTGAGAAATGATGTTGTTGCTGGTTGAGCTGGCTTTGCACATGAAGCATACATGCTTTTTGGGCAGGTTACGCATGGGTGGTGAGTTACGAGTTGAAGGGAATGAAGGGGTTCAGAGGCATGCCTGGAGACCCTGGACGCGATGGTGACAACGGCAAGCCTGGCTTTCCAGGTTCGTCAGTAGTTGAAGAGTATTCTATTTAAAGTCGTTTGCTGAGAATTGTGTAGAAAATATATTTTTTCCTTTGAATTATTGATTTCCAACGTTTGTTTCAAACACCCAACTGAACAGGAGCCAAGGGCGCCAGAGGAGTGAAGGGAAAAGCAGGCATCGAGGGACCCAGAGGAATAGACGGAAGACTGGGAGAGAAGGGAGAACCAGGCAGGGTGGTTGGAGGAAACAAGGGAGAAACTGGCCTCCCAGGACTGGATGGAAACCCTGGATTCAATGGTTCGTGTTTCTTCGAGTATATAATGAAAAATAATAATACAAAAATATTATAAAACTTAATAATCAAATATTTATCCTCACTCTTCCCCTCAAAGCTCCCAAGGGCATAAAAGGAGAGCCAGGGATACCAGGCCGTGGTGGAGGGCCAGGTCAACCTGGTGACAGAGGTTTTGATGGACAGCCTGGAACGATTGGACTCCCAGGAGGTATTGGACTCAAAGGAGACAAGGGTCTGCCTGGAAGAGCTGGATTGGATGGAAGATTTGGTGAGGAAATATTATAGTCTCCGTTCTTACCTTTGGCTTTTTCAAGTTTGAATTTCAAATTGCTCCATTGTCCTCACAACTATTCTTGATGTTTGTTCACAGGCGGAAAGGGAGAAAAGGGTTTCCCAGGACTGCCAGGGTCCGAAGGAGCACCAGGCGGAGTAGGCAGAGACGGCCCGGGGGGCATAAAAGGAGATAAGGGTTTCCCAGGCACCAGAGGAATGGATGGTCGTCCAGGATTCAAAGGTGGGTTCTTTGAGGTCTTACGGCCTGATTTCAAAGGTGTTTCTTTACTTCAAAAGGGCGAATAACTGGCGATTAATCCCATCAAATGGGTAGTGGCGAACTTAGAGTGTTGTGTGAGTGAGAAAAATAACGAACATTTTGTAAATATATATTCCATCTGTAGGTGTTCAGTTTGGAAGTTTACACAGTTCAAGAGTACACCTCAAAATCATTTTATTAAAAAAAACAATTATTTAAAAAACTATTGTAAAGATGACGTCCCATCATTCTTGCAGGAGCACCAGGAGACGCAGGTTTCCCTGGCATGGTGGGAGAGAAGGGTGACTCATACACTGTGGGCAGTTTTGGAGTGAAGGGAGTGGCTGGGGTTCCAGGCTTCCCTGGAGCCAAGGGAGACAGAGGAAACCCTGGTTTGTGCAAGTCATTCTCGAAAAATCTTTTTCAAACAAGATTTCATTTTGTTTGCTTTTAAAAAAAAACAGTAGTGAAATAATTTTTTGAAAAAAAAAATAAAAAAAACTCCATCCACAAGGACTGAACGGCTTGAAGGGAGAAATTGGAGTGCCAGGCACCCCAGGCTACGGTTTGGCAGGCTTTCCAGGACAAAAGGGAGAGCCCGGGAGAGATGGAAAACCAGGATTCCGAGGACTGGATGGAGCCAAGGGTAAACCAGGAAAACCAGGACTGAATGGAAGACCAGGACCTAAGGTGCGTGCTCTAAGAAGACAGCCCTTGAACTAGTGTTTTTGACTATTTGAAACATTATTAAGTGGAAGTTTGGATTTTTAAATTATTCAAAAGTTGTTTTAAGAAATGAAATTGAAAATTTGGCAATTTGAACGTGGAACGAATTGCAGGGTGAAGATGGTTTGCCCGGCAAGAACGGAGTTCCTGGAGTGCCTGGCATTTCTGGAATGAAGGGTGGGTCATTCCTCCTACCAGTTCATAATTGGAACCACACCTTTGTTGATAACCAAATACAACAACCAAACGTTTCTCCAATACCTTGACCTCTCTCAAGGATCCCCTGGCCTTCCTGGATTGGTGGGCTTGGCAGGAGACAAAGGAGAAAGAGGATTCGACACCTCTGGAGGCTTTGAAGGCATCAAAGGAGTTAAGGGAAAGCCAGGCACACCCGGCTTTGCTGGAATCAGAGGAGACAAGGGAGACGATGGTAAACCAGGATTCCCTGGAACAGCAGGTAAAAGGGCTTGAAAAACATTTGAAAATATTCTTCAGAAATTTTAATCATGAACTATAATTGAAAACTCTGATTGATTCCAACTCATTCATACCACTCACTCAATGTTATTTCGTATCCTCAAAATTTACTTAGGTTGTTGCTCATACCCATAAGCCGAGACACAATGCCACCTACCACAGGATTCCCCGGAGCAAAGGGTGAGCCAGGCTTTCCAGGAGCTCCAGGGTTCCCAGGCCTCAAAGGAATGAAAGGCTGGAGCAGTTCAGTTAGTGTCAAGGGAATCAGAGGAACAGAAGGAGAACCAGGCTTGCCTGGCTCTTCTGGCTCCCCAGGCTTCCCCGGAGCTCCCGGAGAGAAGGGTGGGGTATTGGAAGTTTTGGTCTTCCGGTGCTTTCAAGTCGAACATAATTTGAATATTTTTTTCTTTTTGTTGAGTTTTTAACTACATAATGGAAATAACAGTTGTTTCGATAATAAATGAAATAAAAGCTCAGCTAACCTTCCTGATTCCCCCTCCAGGTAACGCAGGACTTCCAGGCAGGGACGGAACCCCAGGACCCAACTTCAAGGGGTTGACCGGGGACCCAGGAATGCCAGGACTCAGTGGAGAGCCCGGCAAGAAGGGAGAACCTGGCGCTATTGGTCAGTCCCGCACGTTTGCACCTGCCTATGGCTACACAATGCGCCTAGTCTCAACTTGCACCGTGTCGAAATTTTTATAAAAAAATTTAAAACGATAAATAAGCTCATCTTTTTCATCTTTTTAATTTTTGGTTTTGAATTCAATTAGCTCCCCGACCACGTCATTTATTTGGTCTGGACACCACACCACAGGACTGCCCGGTCTCGACGGAGTAAAGGGCCGAAAAGGTTCCACGAGTTCCTTCAGCGCCCCTGGAGCCAAGGGAGAGATAGGAGATTCTGGTGAACCAGGATTTCAAGGTGAGTTGTCGTCGTCGTTGTTGTTGTTGTTATTGTCATTTTTTTAGTTTTGTTTGTGTGGTTTTGTTGTTTTCTTCAGGGTTGCTTATTTTGTCGGCTTTTTGTTCTTTGTTTTCTTATTGATGTTTTGCTGTTAAGTGCTTGTCGTTTGCCTGCAGAGTTTATTTTGACCTTTGCCTTCTAATATTAATTCTTTGGCTCCAGCTCCAACATTTTGTCGTCAATATTTACCTTTTTTAGTTTCACTGAAACCATTAAACATTCCAAAAACTCAAATTTTTGTGAGCCATATATTCTCATAAAAAATAACTTATTATGCACACCAGGGAGAAAAGGAGAAGAAGGAATCCCTGGAGGCAATGGTTTCCCAGGCAGGGCTGGACTGAAGGGAAAACCCGGAAGAGGAGGAGTCCCTGGAGTAGATGGACTACCCGGAGTCGATGGACAAAATGGATTCCAAGGTGCACCTTCAAAAACCTTTTAACTTCGTGTTTCCAAGGATACGCAGTCTTCTCTTTTTCACTTGTGCTGAAGGCATTCTATACAATACAATACTATACAAACTTTAAAGATATTGATTACATGGCGTTCTATACAATACAATACTATACAAACTCTAAAGATATTGATTACATGGGATAAGAACACACTCTAATATCAAGTAACAACACAAAAATATCAAATGAAAACATCGAGATACCAAACAAACACGTGGAAACAAGGTCTCAGTGGAGAGAAGGGCTTTCCAGGACAACAGGGCAGACCAGGCATACCAGGAGGTCCTGGTGTCAAGGGAGATGCGGGCAATCCAGGCCGCAAGGGAGCCTACGGAACCAAAGGTGAGAGTTGCTGCCGAGTGTTGAGGTGGTGTGCAGTGATGGCGTTCCAAGTTGAGTTGCCAAATAAAAATTGAAAAAACTACAAACTTTATACAAAAACTTCATATACAAACATTATATACAAACTTTATATACAAACCTTATATACAAACTTTATATACAAACCTTATATACAAACCTTATATACAAACCTTATATACAAACTTTATGTACAAACCTTATACACAAACTTTATATACAAACCTTATATACAAACTTTATATACAAACCTTATACACAAACTTTATATACAAACCATATACCCAAAGTTTATATACAAAGTTTATATACAAACTTTAAATACAAACCTTATATACAAACTTTATATACAGACTTTATATACAAACTTTATATACAAACTTCATATACACTTTTTGTCACCCGTTTTTCTCACGCCTATTCCATCTCTCAAGGTCAACCTGGCTTGGCTGGTGAGGTGGGAGAGAAGGGTGATCGGGCGGTGCCTCAAGACATGGGAGCTCACACGGGAGAACACGGAGACCCAGGTCCCAGCGGAGTTCAAGGCATCTCCGGGAAGAAGGGAGCCATTGGCTACCCCGGACAACCAGGTTCGCATGGCTGATGTCCCAGAGGTGTCAATGCGCTGCAAATATCCCTTTATTCTCTACTTTACGTGCTTTGTAAGTTTCAGCTTTTGAAGTAATAACTCAAACGAAAAACAAAAAAAGCGTTGAATAAAGGTTCAAGTTAGTACAAACATAGGTTCATCACTCTTCACACCCACCTCCGCCCTTGCAGGAGCGAAGGGAGAACCAGGAAGAGGGTACTTGAAAGGACCCAAAGGCTTTTCGGGTCCCGATGGTCCTCCAGGCAACAGGGGCTACCAGGGAGAGCCAGGAGACGAAGGATTGCCAGGTTCTTCTATTTCCTATTTTTTTCCCTATTTACAAAATAAAAAAAGAACAATAAAATTTCATCGGAAGGGCCATTGTGTCTCCATGACCACATTTCCATATATTGTTCTTGATGTCAGCCATCCTTAAATTCTCAAATTTTAAATACGGAAAATTAGATTTCAGACACCCTCAAGCAGCTACTACCATAAAAATTCTTCAAGTTCTTAACTTAATTTCTCCTTGACTCTCAGGACAGCTTGGAAACCCAGGAGAGCCAGGACTTCCAGGCTTCGGAGGTACTGTGAAGCCTTCAGGCTTTATGGTGGTGAAACACAGCCAGTCGCAAGACGTGCCCACGTGTCCTGTGGGAACCTCTCTGCTGTGGGAGGGCTACTCACTCCTCCACATCGAAGGAAACCAAAAGTCCACCCCACAAGATCTTGGTGCTTTGGAGCTTTAATTGACTAATTAAATTAAAAATTTATTTTTACTTTTTTTATTTTAATAATTTGAAAAAAAAATTGATATGTTTGTAGCCTTAACTTCAAACGTGTATTGAATTGAGTTCGATTATTAAACTTCAAACCCCTTGCGACACAGGCAACCCGGGCTCTTGTCTGCGTCTCTTCAGCACCATGCCCTTCCTCTTCTGCGACTTCAACAACGTCTGCAACTACGCCAACAGAGACGACAAGTCATTCTGGCTCTCAACGCAACAACCACTGCCCATGATGCCCATCTCAGAAGGCGAAATTATGAAGTTCATCTCTCGTTGTGCCGTTTGCGACGCCCCAGCTAACTTGATCGCAGTACACAGCCAGTCCACAGAGATCCCTGTCTGCCCAAGGGGATGGACTGGACTCTGGATCGGATACTCCTTCGCCATGGTTCGCTCAAGCAGCATTATTAATACTTAATTTCATCATTTAGAATTTTCTGTGTGAAACTTTAAACTTTCGACTTTTTCGCATCGCTATTCAAAACTCAATGTTAAACTTTGTCCACACCAGCACACGGCTGCAGGAGACAGAGGAGGTGGCCAAGGCTTGTCGAGTCCTGGCTCCTGCCTGGAAGACTTCAGAGCGACTCCATTCATTGAGTGTGAAGGTCAAAGAGGCACCTGCTTCCACCACACCAACCAACTGAGCTTCTGGATGACCACGGTAGAAGAAAACATGCAGTTCTACAACCCCAAACCATCGACCCTGAAGGCAGGCTCACTGAGAAACTCTGTCAGTCGATGCCAAGTGTGCATTAAAGAAGTGCGGCAGTATCGCGTGTAACTGCATGGTGAATGGTGAATGGTTGGAAAGTGTGGGCAGGCTGGTGGTTGAAGTAAACGACTCCGAATGGATTGCTGGGTTGTTTATCTGCAAGTGGTTGGCATGTTGACTTTGAGGCTTTAGCTGAGTTTGTTATATATACCTATTTCAACTAGTTTGATCTTTTATGCAATTCTTACATTAAAATTGTGTCATTAACATTTATAATTTTTATTTAAAAACTTCAAATTATCATCGCTTGATAGTGTTTTATTATACATATTTCACGAATCTAGTTAATCAGCAGTGTGTCGTCGTTAAATGCCAAGCAAACCTTCATTTGTTTCACTACATTCAGTTCAAGAATTTAAACTATTTAAGTTCGAAAGCCATTATTTCTAAAATAAATCAAAGTCAAAAAGAGTAAGTGATTTCAGTTTCAATGTCAACTTGTTGGTTCACTATATTTTTATTCCGAATAAATCATTGAACATGGGAATTGTGAATGTTTATTTAGCGAAATTGCGCGTATTACTGCTTTTTCTGTTTAAAATATAAGTAAATACTCATGCAAAGGTCGTTCTTAGCCTTATGAAAACAACAAAAATAAATTTTCAATTTTTTACCAACACCATGCCGTTAAGTTGATTCAACGAATTTCCTGAGAATTTACAAATAAACGTACTTTGATGAATAATCTTGATTATTTTTTCTATAAAGAATAAAATATCAAGCCTATAAAAATTTTTTTTTGTAAAAATGAAAGGTGTGCATGATTGGAGAGAAAATTTCTAAAATTAGAACAGTTTAATTCAATTGTATTGAGTCGAGTCTGTTAGATTGAGACTGAAAGTTAAATTTGAAGCATGAATTTACGAGAAAATTAACAGGAATAATTATTTATGTTTGCATTCAAAACAAAAAAATTCTAAAGACGCTCTTTCGAACATTTTTATATACAACTTCCAAGCAAATTCGGTTTTGGGTATTTCTGATATGGAGAAGGATTTAAAAAAAAATATTGATTTTTTAAATGCGAGGCAAGATGAAAAAAAAGAAAAAGAAAAAGAAAAAAGAATAAGCAAAAAAAATTTTTTTATTCACATAAACAAAAAAAAGTAGAAATATATATAAACCTCTATTTTTATATAGAATGAACATTGGAGAAGTTTTTAAACGCCAGTTCATAGTATGTAAAACAATTTCATTTTAGGAGTTCGTGGATAAAAACGCTTTAGAAATAATTTTTTTCAAAACTTTTCAATCTTCAAATAACTATAAAGTACAAATATTTAACAGTTAAAGGATATTAACTTCTGTTTTTAGTTCATTGCTTCAATTCTGTAGTTCTGTGCGATTTGGCGACTTTAGGGAGGAATATAATGAAATCTCAGAAAGGTGATTTCTCTGTTTTATTTTATATTTAAATAATTTTGAATTTGGAGATAGGTCATATATGTTTTTATATTTCAAGATTGGGTTTATTACACTTTGTGAAAGCTATTCTACTGCTACAAATTCTCATGTCTAGTTTTATCTAAATTATTTTAAAACTTAAGAAAGTTCAAAATAATTTTGACGATGAAAAATATTTGCAATTTTTAAGAATTATTTCAAATTTAATCAATGTCTAAATCGATGATTTTTTCTCATAGTAACAAAATAGAAAATTCTAAAAGTATTACAATGTTATTAATTTCAATTTCAAAAAAAATCTACCATGATTGAATGTCTTTCATTTATTAATATTTTTAAAATAAATCGGGAGTAGATCAAAAGCAATCTTTGTAAACAATAAAGTCATGAAAATCTTAACAAGACAATCCCAATTGAGAGCTAAAAACTTTTTGAATGGTTTCAACACATCATTTCATTGAAAATCTCAACAAAAAAACTGTGTTAAAGGGTTTTAAATGTTTAAAATTTCTAAAACCTAAATACAAAATAAAAAATCACTCCCACTATAAACACAATAAACCATTCACTCTGTTTATTTGAAGATAGGTTAGTAACAAACAAAAAGAATATAATTAATTTTCAAAGTTTTAGAAATAAAAAGTTGCATAAATTCATTTTGTGCACTGCAAAGTAAAGGAACACTACACAGTACATTCCATCCACCCATACAACCTACATATCTTACTACATAAAGTTGATAAGAACTGGCTAGCTGGAAAGCTCTTTTCCACTCTGATTTATGTACCAAAGTTCTCATCCTATACAGCATACATTGAAAGTATGCATTGTGGTTCTTTTTGTATAATTCATTTAATTCTATACTTTTCAGTACAAAGTTACTTTTATTGATTTTTTAGTTTAATATAGGTTGTCTGGTGTTCAAATATCTTTTTAAAGCACGTAGAGTGAGCTTATCTTACATGCATTTGTGGTATTAGTCACAATGCAGTGCTCATGATCCTTCAAACATGTTCTCTTGCAAACCTTATCAGACTCCTTGCATTACTTACACACATGGTGCTTCGAAAGTAAACACAGCGGTCAATTAATTCATCTGACATTTCACGACATGTTCCTGTTAAATTCATGAGACTTAAAGCTTTTACGCCAATAATACTCAAAAAAGCTTTTTTCAGTGCCATTATTAATGCATGTCTGAGCATCAAAGACTGTGTTTTATTGTTTTGTTATTAAATAACATTTTTTGAGTCAGAAATGAGATGCTCTCGTAAGTTGCAATCAGAGACATCTGATCACGAATTTCTCGAAGTTTCTTGAGGACGTAAAAATGATGATGCCTTTTATGGGCCTTTTATTCTCGCGCTGAAATGGAACAGTAAAACGCAAGAACCTAAAAATGCAATTATCAGTACTGAATGTTGCCTGCTTCTACTTTAATAATAATATTTCAAATTCTGTTCGTCATATACTTTACTTTTTTATTGATATAAAATTTTAAATTATTTTAAATCTGGACAGAAAAGTAGGTAGAAATAGTGCGAATACAAGACAGTTTAATGATGAATTTGGTTATAATGGCGTTGGTTCATGGCCAATCATGCGTGCACTAATTATAAAAGTGTTTCCTGCATAAAACATCCACAAAAACTAAACGGCGTTGATTGACTCACTTTATACCCGTCATTATCACCACCATCATCGTCATCATCATCATCATCATCATCATCATCGTCGTCATCATCATCATCATCATCATCATCGTCATCATTATCATCATCATCATCATCATCATCATCATCGTCATCATCATTATCATCATCATCGTCATCATCCTTATCATCATCGTCGTCGTCATCCTCATCATCATCATCATCATCATCATCATCATCATCATCATCGTCATCATCATTATCAATGTCGTCACTCCCGCTACCATCATCATCACCACCGCCATCATTATTTATTTGCTGATAGCCACAAGCGTCAAGGCAAATAGTAGCGTCTCCAATGGTTGACTTAGTTGTTTGCATCAGTCCATCTCCCTTGCATGGAGCACTTCAAAGGCAGCTGCAAAGCTAACGTCTTTAACGTGCAAACCTTTTAACGGCGGCTGTGTAACTAACGTCTCTAACGTGCAAACCTTTCAAAGGCACTCTTCAAAGCACTCGATCTCTCCGAGCTTCAGCTCGCCGCTGAGATATGCCGTGTTTAATCTATCAAACAAATGCTCACTTGCATGTCAAGGTGACTTACTTCCACATAATCCTCCCCGCTATGCACCGAAAGTTCACTTTTAAATAATCCTTTCCATTCATTGCCTGCTTCACGTTTGCTCTCACTCTTGTTTGTAGGCAAGGCGTGGTAGTGGTTTGAAACCTTTCTGGGTTAATGCACCTACCACCACACTCCTTCTGTATCGTCTTGTTTTGCAATTAATCGCTGGTCTCGTAGTGGAGTGCAATGCAGAGTGTTGTATTTTAGTCTATGTATTGTTGTTGTATTGTATTGTATCGGATGTATTGCAGTGTATTGTATTGTATCGGATGTATTGCTGTGTATTGTATTAAGTTATATTGCGGTGCATTTTATCGTGCTGAGGCAATAAAACCATTAGAGGTCTAATCGTGAGTTTGGGTGGCAGGCGTGTGACGACTCGATTGTTCTTATTGTTCGTTGGGCAAATAAACTAATCACCGCCAGCTTTCACCACGCCACAATCTGCAGAATGATCAGGCTTCTGGCTCCCTCGTCGTCTTGATGAATGTACCACAAACCGCTTACCTCAGGCAACATGGATAATTCTGAAACTAATAACGATAATAATAACAATAATAATAATAATAATAATAATAATAATAATAATAATAATAATAATAATAATAGCAACAACGACAATAAAATTAATAACAGTAACAATAATAATAATACTAATAACTCCAATGCCACTGATAGTGTTGTAGCCGATAAAGCGAAGTCAGGAAGCAAAGAACAAAGAGGACAAAAGAAGCTATCTGGTGTGTAAGCCTTTATGACTGGAGTGTGCTTGTGTGCGGAATGAAAGGCAATGATGAATAACAGGAAGCCGAGAGCTCCGCGTAATCATTGTTGCATGCGCTGGATTTTCGTTGTATTTTTTGAATTATCGACGCACTAAGAGCCGTACACACAATTTACTCTGGAATTTATATTCACTTTCGCAGAAGAGATGAATTTTGAAGACATTTACGAGAAGAAGAAAAGAGAGAGATTGATGGAGGAAGAGAGAGGCAAGGACGAGAGGAAGCGCTTAGAGGAGTTGCTGAAGATGATGGAGGCGAGTGAGGAGGGGGGTATGGACGCAGTGAAGGGTGACGAAGCTGCGGCAGGTGCTGCTAGGAAGGATTCCACAGACGAGATCATTCTGCCCAAGTACCTGTCTGAGTCGGTGGAGGAGAGGGCGAGGAGTGTTGATGCGGTGGACGCAAGGGTGGTGGAGCCTGCACCTGCAGTGAAGGAGGAGTCGAGGAGGGAGGGTGGTGCTTTCAACACCTACTTGAACGCTCTGACCGACTTCAACGACAAATTCTATAAACTCAAAGAAACTCCCATCACAAAGGACGGCAATTCAAGTACATCTGAAGTGAATAAAAAGTATTTCGATGAAAATTCATACGTGATTTCTTCCAGCCAGCCTTCCCACCTCGCCAAAGTGACTCCTCAACACACCTCTCCCGACACCTTCATGGACCATCTGCTGCCTCGGGGCAGGCACAAGGGGGAGGAGAGTGAGGAGGAGGAGGACATCACTCGAACATCCCCTATCCCAGACTCGGGTGTCGAGTTCTGTTCTCCAGACTGGGTTCAGTTTTCGCAACCTTTCCACAAAACACCCGAAAAGAAATCATCCTTAAGTAAAAAACTGCCTCACCACTCTTCCTACCACCACCCCCTGTCACAACTGCCGTCAACCTCGAAGCCGTCTTCCTTACACCATCGACACTACCACCTATCAACACCCCGCATCATCCAATCATCCACACGAACAGCCTCTGAAGACGGTCGGCATCTCTCATCTCTCTCCAATCCTCACCTTCTCTCCACACACTCCCGCCAAACTCCTTCCGCCTACCGACCTTCCTACCGATTCTCGCCCATGAACGAACCACGCATGACCAGGTTCGGATCCGACTCCAAGATACTACGCTCTGAGGTGCTTGTTTTTTACTCCTTATAAGGTTCATTGCTTCAAAAAGTACTCTTACTTTTTTTGCCAATATACTTTCGTCAAATTTTTAGTATTCTCTTGTCTTCTCTAATCGAATCTCTTGACCTTGCTACCCACGAGAGAAGTGCCGCGCAAAGTGCAAGATTCTGGCAATCAATTGAGCACGAAGGACCATAAAGTGAGTAGTTAACGGCAGCTCGAGGTAAACAACAGACGCCTGGCTGGTGCTTGAAAACTCTGCACGCCAGAAGAGGGTCGTTGACTCGATTTGAGGCCCTTACTTAGCCGTCCCTATAAACAGGCATAAGACAATAATAAAATGAATTGTACTAAAAATAAATAATTATTATTTTTATAGGATTAATCAGTCCTTCTGAACACTCTCATAGCGCTTCATAATTTACTCTTTTTGAATCGAATTTAGATAAGACCAGACAAATTTGATTTAATTATGTATTTTTTAATTTCATTTTTCCAGTTATATGCGAATCATAACTTGTCTTATCTCGCTGGAGTGCCACCCCACCCTTATCCTCATACTATATTAACTTTATAACCTTCAAATGCCGCCAAAATGAAAAATATGGAAAATATTTTTAAATAAATTCTGATGCACCAAGCCTTCAATCATTTAACTCACAAGACTCAGTGTTTTGAAGCTGCAAATGTACCCTTCAAACGAATCGTTTTGAAGACAGCAAGGGCTCCAAGCGCTCAGAAATGTTTCAAAACTTTCAATTAATTCGGCACTGAATCACTTTTGGCTTGCCCTTCTTCATTAGCATTCTTCTTCTACTTCAAGCATGAGGAACCTTCAAAATTTCCCATGCTCTACAACTTATCAATTCAGCACTCGCGAATGTTTCTTATTAATTCCAAACACATCAATTTTCAACCCCACCAGGCGCCTTCACCCACGCTTCTATTACATTTTCTAACCACTCGTGTATCAACACGTCTACCAACCTTTTTAGCAAAGCCTGCCCTCACCTTCCTATCACCACCTCCAACAACCTCTCGGCAACTTCTCAACCTACACCACCACCCTTGCAGAGGTGGGATGAGTCGCAGCAGGAATTGCACATTTTGCGGGAGTTACAGAGGGACGTGATTCTGAACATTGAGCACCTGCAGAGGGACATCGCCCAGGCGGAGGCCCAACAAAGCGAGGCTCTGAGAGAGGTGCTCCAATGCTCCCAATTGATCCAAAACTACCCCACCAACACCATTCCACCACCACCACCCTACCAACACCACCCCATTCCATCTTAACACCATCCACCTTAACACTTGCACCAGTTGGAGGTGGAAAGGGCCTTGTTGGGGGGCGAGCGGAGGTTGGTGGTGGAGGAGGTGGAGGCTCTCCGGGAACGACTGCGCCTCTCCGACATCAACATCAAGCAACTCTCCAAGAAAGTTCCCAAGGTGCTCACTACCTCACTGTCCAACCACCATAATGCCTCTTCGGGCTCCTCAGTCGCTTCTTTTGACCTTTTAAAACTCGAACTAATCGTTATTATTATTATTATTATTATTATTATTATTATTATTATTATTATTATTATTATTATTATATAAAATAATAAATACAATACAAACATTCCTTACAAACACGAATATTATTATAGTTATATTATTATATATTATGTTTGAAGAGTTTAAAGACTCCGAGTTCGTTTCAATTCATTTTTTGCCTTGATTTAATAGTAGCATCCTGGAAGCCTCATCGGTGAGAGTAATCATATTTTCTTATTTTTTATCTTCTTCCTTCTTTTTTCATCAACGACCAGTTTCTATCTAGTTTTCTTACTTTTTGAGTTTTTTTCCTAAAAAATTAAATAAAAAAAATAATTTTGCGTATTCCCATTACACGCTATCTTCAAAATGGCTCCAATTTGGCTTATTGACCAAACCATTAGTTTTAAATCGCCCATTGACCTATTTTCCATTAACAATAATTAGGTTATAGTGCCGCTGCTCTTGGTAATGATTGTGATGGTGGACAGGAGGATGAAGATGGTGATGATGATGGTGATGATGATGATGATGATGATGATGATGATGATGATGATGATGATGATGATGATGATGATGATGATGATGATTATGATTATGATTGGGAAGAGGAAGACGATGATGAGGAAAGGGCGCTGACGTTGGAGAAGATGGAGTTTGGGCGTTTGAGGGTTGAGAAAGCTGTTCGCAATGCCAACGATTCCCATCTGTTCCAAGTCTGATTGAAGATTGAAGAAAGGCGGAAGTATGCCAAAGAAATATTTAATGTTTGAGGAGTTGAAGACGGTGGCGATCATTTGTTAGGGGTGGCTGCATGAGAGCGCAGAAGCTTGCCTACAAGTTGTTCTGTTTTTCAATGTTGTGGCTGTCTTGGAGGATGATGGATGAGTACAACTTTCACTAGCGATATGCCTGTTCCAGGATGCCTGTCTAAAAATATCTCACTGGCAAGATTGATGAGTGGTGCGGTTTATTTATATTCCTCTCCTCCTCGCTCTAATATAAACATTTCTTTGGCGTCATTGTAGCCAGGTGCTCCTGAAACTTATTTCGGGAAGATAAGCAGTTTCAACGATGAAGGGCCTACATGTGGACAAGCTTGCAAAGACCACGTCATAAATGACTCTGCAGCCACAATTAGCTTGCGACACCGCCGCGTCGCTCCTTTGATCTTCAAAAGACGTATTTCTCCGTCATAATCACTGCCGTTTCTACGACATTATCACAACCTCATCTAAGTTCCAA
>OX387248.1:12678175-12683175 GCA_947562095.1 Branchellion lobata | reverse complement strand
GTTCGTGTCACTTTTGAGCGAACCGGCGACCTGAACATTTGTTGGAAAGTTGTTTTGAGGACTTCCTTCTTGCAGGACTTCCCCTTTCTCTGAGACATCACTTATTTTCACTTACAAAATATTTTTCTTTCATTTCTGTGGTTACATTGAGTTATTATGCATTAATGTTGTTATATATACCACCCTCTCTGTTGTTGGTACCATCACTTACTTTATCATTCTTCTCCCAACATTTTCGAATGATTTCATTGGAAGATAACACAGCAATAAGTTAAGCATCGGTAACTTCTCAACAACAACGTCTACGTCACAATCAACTTTTTCGAATTTGCTTTAAAAGGATTAAAATATTCATAATATGATTTCAATAATTATAATATGATTAAAATAACTATAATATAATTTACAACTTCGATATACTCAATACAACTCCGACATAATACCACCTCACTGGTCACTCTCCATCCAATCAATCCTCATGCAATCGGATACTCCAAGACATAACACCTTCATCAATCAGCTTTGGACTTTTAATCCTTCATGTGCCCTATCATATTCTTCGTAAATCATTTACACCACCTCGTCTGTGGTCTTCTCATTGCTTTGAGCATCCACCAGTCCTTTGAATTTCTTTCATTTTCACATATCTTCCCACCACCGCATCACGTCCTCCTACCGCTTTCGACACGCCTCCACGCACTACTCTCCAGTATGCGCCTTCGCTAACTGCCAACCTTATCTTTAACATCAACTTCAACACCAACATCGACAACTATCGACTCAACATTAACCGCAACATCAACATCAACGGCACACCCTCATGCAAAGACAGTCCATATTTATGTAGCGTCGTGTTTTCAATCAGCACCTAAGCGCCTGAGTGCTTGATGATGATGCTGCGAAGGAGGAAGAGAAAGAGGATGAGGAGGAAGAGGAAGAAGAGAAGGATGATGATGGGGAAGAGAAGAAGGGTGACGACATAGATGTAATGACTCTTGACTACCATATAGCGATGTGTCGGCATTATTTGTTCGTCACATGCATCATAGTGCCTTCATGTTTGTGTGCGTGTGTGAGTTTGTGTGGTTAATTGTTTGTACGCTTGAGTGGACGTGTATTTGCATGTGTGGTCTTCTTAACCTGGTGTATGCTTGGTTTTGTACGTTTGTGTCTTTTGTTGATGTGTTCAAGATGCGTTCAGATTTCTTGTTTGGATTCACAAATGTATTTGTGCACGTGAGCACGCGTGAAGTTAACAATAACATTGCTGGTTGCTAATGCTGGTCGGTGACTGAACCTTCGTTTGACTGTAAACTCTACATCAATTATTTTCAATCTCCATTTTTCAACTTTGAATAGCACATCTCCTATCATAGTTCTCTAAAAATTATTTGGCTATTTTTGTTAAGAGTTGATGTTTTTATTATTATTTAAATCTAATTTCACTTTTGTTCATACGGAAAAGTAGTTTCAGCCTTTCGCCAACTAGTTCCTGTCGACCTAACGCATCACGTGGACCTTCCATTAACCAAATCTACTACTCTCCGTAACAATGGCACCACAAATAACCTCTTAGCAAGGGGATATTTGACAGCTCATCCGCTTTTGGAGAGTATTGTTGGAGTTTAAAATAATTTCATTCATGAATTTCAAAATTACTTTTCAAGGTTCTTTGTTCATTTTTGTTCTTTGTTCCCATGGAGATTAAATAGCTTTCAGCACTTGTGCACGCTTTTATCTTTTTTTTTAAATGGATGACCGCGATGTTTTAATATTTTAAATATATCAACGAATACAATCAAGTTTAATGATTATATTTTCATAAATTCATTATAATTAATGTCTGAAGGGAATTTTAATCACTCAAATATTTTCGATGGTTCATCATTTGTCGACTTAACACTAAGTCTTCTAAACAAAATGAAATAAACTCTTGCAACACCGACTCCATTCGAACACTCTTCAAGATCTTTTCAGCTTTCTGTGTACAAGAGTCAAAAAATTAAGCTGCAAAAACTAAATTCAAGTGAATCTGAAACTTCCTAAGTATTGTTGTGCACTTTTAACTTTCCCAAATTAATTCAATCGTAATTCTTATATATTAACTAATTTCAAAACTTTGACGTTTCTTCGACAGATTCATTAGCTTCCTCGATTAGCTAAAACAAAACAGGGCAAGTCCACTGGTGGGTGGGTACCAAATAGCCATACAGCAGGTGAGTGTGTCAAAGTGTATTAAAACGAAGAGAGAACGAATTATCTTTATTGTGTTTTCATGTCATCATTGCCGTATTTCAAAAAATGCAAAAAAGCTTTTAGTGGAAATTTTTGGGAAAACTTAATCATTTGGAGTTTTATATACCTTTAATTCTTTAATGCTCGAATATGTTAATTTTCTTTCTACAAATTTGTCTTTTAAATAAAATACATTTCAGAAAAATAATAATTCGAAAAATAATATAAAGTTTTAGAAAATTTATCATTAAAATATGCCTTTTAATGAAGAATTAATGTTTTGAAATAAAATGAAAATGCTTAAAAAACAAACTTTTTAATTTTTTAAACTTTTTTCAAATCGAATTTTTAAAAATTGTTTTTCAACTTTAAAAAATGAATAGTGTTACACAATGAAATAGCGTTGCTGAAAAGTGTGGCGAAGGCAACACTCGTAATTTCTCTGAATAGGTACTTCAATTCGGATTAGCAGAATACAGGGCGATTCTCTTTAGTCTTATTATTTTAGTAATTATGTTACGCTTTTTGAGTCGCATCGACTGAAATGATGTTTCAATAGTCTGAATTAAAGTAATATCTTTAATTGCATTTTTAATTATATATTCGTGTTTGTTTTCCTTTCTTAATTAGATTGAAAATACATTTCGTTGATACCTTTAAATAAATTAAAATAATTTTCAATTTTAAAAAGAGAATTAAATGGAATAAAAACCAACATTAGTTAACTATTTAATGATAGCTTTTGAGATTTAGACATATTGTATTTTTAAAAAATGCAGTTGATTTTCTCGAAATCAAAGTAAATGTTCTCAAACCGCGTTGACAGATGGCAGCTTTTGATTCGGAGAATTCTTTTCACAATGGCTTTCACAGTGACAACACTTCCATCAACTCAGATGAGATAAATTCAGATGTAATTTAAAAAAATTCATTTCCAGCATTCCATTTCGTATGAATGTTTCTAGTGTTATTAATTTTTTTGATCATTTTTTGAACAATCATTGCTTTCACAAAAAAACAGTACCATGACCTCAGTACCACCAAAGAATTTCAGACTACGTGCCCCTAAAAACACATCATAATTATTTTCGACACCTCCATCATGGAGGGCCCATGATGGAATATCAAAAGGAGAAACCAGGCCTTCTGCCACTGACACTAGTTGCTGAGAATAAAACAACGACAACAAAACACCAACAACAACACTTCCAACCACAGGGTGTAACCTACAAGGATGGTCTCATCGACACAGCCCCTCTGCCCTTTCTCATCCACCGACTCACTCCCACCCCTCACTACATGCCCAATGTGAGTCGCCTTTCACTGCTGGGCTCATGGGATTCTTCATTGAACTTGAAGTTGAAACATTGAACATAATAATTAATAATAATAATAATAATAATACTAGAAAGAGTAATAACAATAAAAATAAAATAATATAAATAATAATAATACTGCTAATAATTTTTTATCATCATCATCATTATCATTACAATAAAATCTGCAAGTACTTGAGGCTATTATCATGGGTCTGGTGTTTGTTTAAACCTCCATAAGCATACACATAACAAGCCCTCACACACACACACAAACACACTTATATTTTTAGTTTAAAAAAATTAAACTTTTATCAGTTAAATGTGAGAAAAAATTTATCAACTTTGAAGAGTTGCCAATTACGCAGTAACATGTGCAAGGAGGGTTGCAAGCGGGAGTGGCTTTTGAAAGATCATAAGTCAGAAAAGCTAATTAACCATTTGAAAGCCGTTTGTAGTGGAGGAGTCTGCGTGAAAGAATGGAAAACCTGAGTAAAAGGGATGAAAGAACAAGTCATGTGCATCTATTCCTTTGTTTGTTCATCATTATTGATTATAATAATTATAATAATAATAATAATAATAATAATTATAATTATTATTATTATTATTATTTTTATTATTATTATTATTATTATTATCATTATTATTATTATTATTATTTTTATTTTTATTTTTATTATTATTATTAGAATTATTATTATTATTATTATTATTATTATTATTATTATTATTATTATTAGAATTATTATTAGGTCATGACTGAATTCTTGGTAATATGAAGATTGAAGTATTCTCAACTATTTTGAATGGCAGCTATAAATTTCAACGCTAATTAACTGTGAGCAATGTACTCGCAATGGTGATATCAGTTGTTCAACATTAGGACATTCTTGTAAGCCATCACTCAACAATGCTTTAATACACCTCCACAAACTCCACCAACCCACCCCCACAAGCTCCACCAACCCACCCCCACAAGCTCCACCAACCCACCCTTACAAACTCCACCAACCCCCCCACAAACTCCACCAACCCACCCCCACAAACTCCACCAACCCACCCCCACAAACTCCACCAACCCACCCCCACAAACTCCACCAACCCACCAAAAACTCCACCAACCCACCCTCACAAACTCCATTTTACCAACAACTCCAACAGCAACACACACACACACACATGGTTTAATCAAGACTACATCGCGATTATATTTTCAAACTAATACTACTACTACTACTACTCCTACTACTACTACTACTACTACTACTACTACTACTACTACTACTACTACTACTACTACTTCTACTACTACTACTACTACTACTACTACTACTACTACTACTACTACTACTACTACTACTACTACTACTACTACTACTACTACTACTACTACTACTACTACTACTACTACTACTACTACCACTACTACTACTACTACTACTACTA
>OX387248.1:12650675-12670675 GCA_947562095.1 Branchellion lobata | reverse complement strand
CTTCTTTCAACCACCAATCATACAACTTCTTTCAACCACCAATCATACAACTTCTTTCAACCACCAATCATACAACTTCTTTCAACCACCAATCATACAACTTCTTTCAACCACCAATCATACAACTTCTTTCAACCACCAATCATACAACTTCTTTCAACCACCAATCATACAACTTCTTTCAACCACCAATCATACAACTTCTTTCAACCACCAATCATACAACTTCTTTCAACCACCAATCATACAACTTCTTTCAACCACCAATCATACAACTTCTTTCAACCACCAATCATACAACTATTTCCAACCACCAATCATACAACTTCTTTCAACCACCAATCATACAACTTCTTCCAACCACCAATCATACAACTTCTTTCAACAACCAATCATACAACTTCTTTCAACCACCAATCATACAACTTCTTTCAACCACCAATCATACAACTTCTTTCAACAACCAATCATACAACTTCTTTCAACCACCAATCATACAACTTCTTTCAACCACCAATCATACAACTTCTTTCAACCACCAATCATACAACTTCTTTCAACCACCAATCATACAATTTCTTCTCAACCACCAATCATACAACTTCTTTCAACCACCAATCATACAACTATTTCCAACCACCAATCATACAACTTCTTTCAACAACCAATCATACAACTTCTTTCAACCACCAATCATACAACTTCTTTCAACCACCAATCATACAACTTCTTTCAACCACCAATCATACAACTTCTTTCAACCACCAATCATACAACTATTTCCAACCACCAATCATACAACTTCTTTCAACCACCAATCATACAACTTCTTTCAACCACCAATCATACAACTTCTTTCAACCACCAATCATACAACTTCTTTCAACCACCAATCATACAACTTCTTTCAACCACCAATCATACAACTTCTTTCAACCACCAATCATACAACTTCTTTCAACCACCAATCATACAACTTCTTTCAACCACCAATCATACAACTTCTTTCAACCACCAATCATACAACTTCTTTCAACCACCAATCATACAACTTCTTTCAACCACCAATCATACAACTTCTTTCAACCACCAATCATACAATTTCTTTTCAACCACCAATCATACAACTTCTTCCAACCACCAATCATACAATGTCTTCCAACCACCAATCACAGACCGACATCACGGAAACCTGTCCCAGTCCTCTCCTTCTAGGTCACCAACTGACCCACATTGAACTCGAAAGACTCTCCATGATTGGTCCTGAGGAATTCATTCAAGACTACGCCGTCCAATCAGTGAGCCCTATTTTGGGGTTATAATTTTTAAATTGGGTTAAATTGATTTTTTTCCTCACATGATTAGTTTTAATAGTTAATTGAACACTCCGAACATTTCTGTTTGAGGGATTAAAAGTAATCCAAGGAAATCTTTGATTTTCAACTCGAGTATTTCAGGACCAATGAACCGTCATTTCTATCAATCATAACATTAAAATACTATCTTCACTCAAAGAACAAGCTGATAAGTGGCTTTCGAATATAAATTATAATTAATGGACCTAATTGTATTAATTAAAAACAAATAATCTCAATTCCAAAGTGCTATTGCTTGATGCCACGTGACATCCTCTCCACAGCCTCACCCTCTCAAAAAGCTCGACAACATCGGCTCATACGTGGACTGGTACAACAGACTCTCCTACTTCGTCGCCACTGAAATATGCATGGTGGGAGGATGGTGGTGGTGGTGAAGAGGAGGAGGAGGAGGAGGAGGAGGAGGAGGAGGAGGAGGAGAAAGAGGAGGAGGAGGAAGATGACAATTACTTTAAAGCTAATAATTACTAATAAGGTGACATTAAGGCTAATCCTGATGCCAATAATGTTCCCTTAGTCACAATATCACCAACCTCCTTCCTCATCTTCTTCACCATATCCCTTCCTTATCCTCTCAAGTTAACCCCTTCACTGCCACCTCCACCAACTCCCTTCACTGCCACCTCCACCAACTCCCTTCACTGCCACCTCCACCACGCCACCAGCACCTAAAGAAGAAGAACCGGGTGCGGCTGATCGAGTACTTCGTGGACGTGGCGAAGGAGTGCATTAACATCGGCAACTTCAACTCTCTCATGGCCATCCTCGGTGGCCTCAACAACCCCTCGGTGCAGAGGCTCAAGAAGACCGTGAGTGGGAGAGTGGGTGGGTAGGTGGGTGAGTAGGTGGATGGGTGGGTGAGTGGGAGAGTGGGTGGGTGGATGGGTGGGTGAGTGGGAGAGTGGGTGGGTGGATGGGTGAGTGGATGGGTGGATGGGTGGATGGGTGAGTGGGTGGGTAGGTGGGTGAGTGAGGGGGTGGGTGAGGGTCTGATTGAATGGGAGGACTCGAAAACAACCACCACCACAGTGGGCCAAGGTGAACAAGGAGAAGTTCGAGATGCTTGAGCACCTGTCAAGTCCTTGCGGCAACTTCAACAGCTACCGCTCCTCCCTCAAGGCCGCTCTCTGGAGGTCCGAAGCAGCCCACGACGACCGAGAGAGGGTTTGTGTGTTTTTTAATACTTTTTTTTCATTGATAGTTCAACATCTGTAAGTTTTGCTAGGTGTTTCTGTTTTGTTGTATGTTCATTGAAAAGTCAAACACCACACAAGCAACTTGAGCAAGGAACGTTCCCTCCTGGCAGATCATAGTCCCCTTCTTCAGTGTGCTCCTCAAGGACATCTTCATGCTCAACGAAAACAAAAGCATCCCCAACAGGTTGCACCCCCTCAACAACCCCTTAAACAACCCCTCAACAACCCCTCAAACAACCCCCCAACAACCCTCCAACAACCCCTCAACAACCCCCAACAACCCTCAACAACCCCCCAACAACCCCCCAACAACCCCCAACAACCCCCAACAACCCCCAACAACCCCTCAAACAACCCCCAACAACCCCCCAACAACCCTCAACAACCCCTCAAACAACCCCCCAACAACCCTCAACAACCCCCCAACAACCCCCAACAACCCCCAACAACCCCCCAACAACCCTCAACAACCCCTCAAACAACCCCCCAACAACCCCTCAACAACCCTCCAACAACCCCCAACAACCCCCAACAACCCTCAACAACCCCCAACAACCCCCAACAACCCCCCAACAACCTCCAACAACCCTCAACAACCCTCAAACAACCCCCCAACAACCCTCCAACAACCCCCCAACAACCCTCAACAACCCTCCAACAACCCCCCAACAACCCTCCAACAACCCCCCAACAACCCTCAACAACCCCTCAACAACCCCTCAACAACCCCCCAACAACCCTCAACAACCCCCAACAACCCCCAACAACCCCCAACACCCCTCAACAACCCCTCAACAACCCCCCAACAACCCTCCAACAACCCCCCAACAACCCTCAACAACCCCTCAACAACCCCCCAACAACCCCTCAACAGCCCCTCAACAACCCCCCAACAACCCCTCAACAGCCCCCCAACAACCCCCAACAACCTCCAACAACCCCCAACAACCCCCAACAACCCCCAACAACCCCCAACAACCCCCCAACAACCCCCCAACAACCCCCAACAACCTCCAACAACTCCAACAACCCCCCAACAACCCCCAACACCCCTCAACAACCCCTCAACAACCCCCCAACAACCCTCCAACAACCCCCCAACAACCCTCAACAACCCCTCAACAACCCCCCAACAACCCCTCAACAGCCCCTCAACAACCCCCCAACAACCCCTCAACAGCCCCCCAACAACCCCCAACAACCTCCAACAACCCTCAACAACCCCCAACAACCCCCCAACAACCCCCCAACAACCCCCAACAACCTCCAACAACTCCAACAACCCCCAACAACCCCCCAACAACCCCCAACAACCCCCAACAACCTCCAACAACTCCAACAATTTGTCATGCTTTAAAACAGTACATGGGTTTCAACTCAAGAAGTATTGAAGTTTCAATGTATGTCACATCAAATGTCTTCGAAGGCGTCGTCCACGTCAGCGCTTATGCAGTGGTTGAGCTTACTGCCCTAATAATCGGGCAATCCCCTATTGAATGAATATCATTTTCACTGAGTGTTTTCAACACCACCACGCCAACGTGTGCGTGGGGTTGATTGGATGGTATTGTTGAAAAGATCATTAGAAATTATTATTATTATTATTATTATTATTATTATTATTATTATTATTATTATTATTATTATTATTGTTTTTCATAATTTGATCTTTTTTTTTATTTCTGCAGCACCACCAGCGGACACGTCAACTTCGGAGTGAGAATTCTTTCCAATCGATGCTTTGTGCATTAAAAAAGCGCTCTCTTCATACTCACTCGCAAGATATTCAATAATAATAATAATAATAATAATAATAATAATAATAATAATAATAATAATAATAATAATAATAATAATAATAATAATAATACTAATAATAATAATAATAATAATAATACTACTAATAATAATAATAATAATAATAATAATAATAATAATAATAAATAAAATTCAATTAATTTGAATAATATTTCTATCTGACCGATGGCTTCCAATTGATCTGTTTTCGACACTTTAATATTTCAAAGGACGCTTGTCGTGGTGTTGGCTTGTTTTGTATACCCAAAAAGCTAACTGGTTCTCCGTTATTTAGGATGTGTTAGTTGTGTCTTTTAACTCTTCGGGCTCAAACGTCACCATAGCACCATTGGTCGTTGTATCTTATTGCATTACACCATGAAACTTAATCTATTTTTCATTTATTTACTTATTTTATTCTATTTAAAATTTTTCACAATAGTTTTAATAATTAGACGTTTTTGAGTGGCCTCGAAACTCTACGGGGTTAATGCCACTATAGCAATATTCGTGTTTGTATTGTATTGTATTGTATTATTGTATTGTATGAAATATGCATTGAAAAACATGAGGGCTTATCTTTCACACTGTTGTAACATTGACTGACATCTACTTACAACACTTATTAACTTTTAACCATAGCTTATAACTCATCTCAACTCAACTTAATCATAACTTGACCTAAATAAAGTTAATAAGAACTTAATAAGAACCTAAATAAACTAAACGATAACTTGACCTAAATAAACTTAATAAGAACTTGACCTAAATAAACTTGACGATAACTTGACCTAAATAGACTTAACGATGACTTGACCTAAATAAACCTAACGATGACTTGACCTAAATAAACTTGACGATAACTTGACGACCCTCGAACAGAAGATGTGGGAGTTGACGAAGAACGTGAAGGAGTTCATGGCTTGGAAGCAGATTGAGGTCCTCCTCGTCCGCCATGCACCGCTATTTGAAATATCTTTTTCCATCTCTCTGCACCTTAAAATTGCTCTCAAACTTTATTTTGTTCGAGTTTTGTGCACTTTGACAATTATTTTTCAATTCATTCTCAAGTTTTTTTTATCTTTGAGCTGTTTTTTTAATTATTTCACTTCTGAATTCTCTGTCAGTTTTCAAAATTTAAAAATTAACCACTCTATTTTTGTATTTTCTACAATTTCAAATGAATTTCAATTTATTTTAATCTCAAAATTTTTAGCATAATGTATAAGAATATGACTTTATGCGATCTATTGACTTCGCAATAGTCCTCCACCGGATCATTTATGGCGGTATATCTTCACTTCCCACGGTTGTCTCTTGACACCTTTAGTAATCATTCTATGTGGTTGATGCCGCTATAATAAAATTCGTATTTGTATTTTATTGTATTGTATTGTACTGTATTGTATTGTATTGTATTGTATTGTATTGTATTGTATTGTACTGTATTTTATTGTATTGTATTGTATTGTATTGTACTTTATTTTAATTATTGTATTGTATCATTGCCAACACTGCTCAGCCTATCATCGCTCTATTAATTATCTACACCATCATCATCTTCCTCATCATCATCCTCATCACCATCATCATCATCACCATCATCATCATCATCATCATCATCATCATCATCATCATCATCATCATCATCATCATCATCATCATCATCATCATCACCCTCATCATCATCATCACCACCACCACAGTGCCCTTTCGAACGTTGTCCACCCGTATTGAACTACCTCCTCACCAATCCTGTCTTCTCCGAAAACTGTTTGTCCCTCCAACCAACCTCTCTTGTTTTGTCTCATTTCATTTCCAACCAGAGCTTCAGTAATATTAATAATATTCACATTTTTATTTTTCATTTTATTATTTTTTCATCTTTTCAGTTTTTTTTTTTAATTGTTTTCTTCTCTTATTTTCATTATTCTATCACCATTCCACTGCGTCACCAGCACTATCTTCTGCCTCGTTCGAGTGTGAGCCCCCGGAGAGCAACTATGAGAAGCACCAGTTCAAACAACTCAAGTGCGTTCTTGCGCAACTTTGCATGCATTGTGCACTGCCTTCGATTATAACTGATAGCACAATCAACTTACTATCAATTATTAGGATTAATGATTCCAAGTTTGATATTGTTAATTATGTTAGAGATTTATTATATTACTTACGTTGTCAACCATTCACCCACCCATCCTCCTTCAACTCTCCATCATTAATTTACACATCGGCACAGAGAACAAGCGGGCTTGGCGTGAGAGGATGAAGAGGAGGAGGAGGAGCAGGAGGAGGAGAAGAAGGAGGAAAAGGAAGAGAAGGAGGAGGAGGAGGAGGAGGAGGAGGAGGAGGAGGAGGAGGAGGAGGAGGAGGAGAAGGAGGAGGGGGAGGGGGAGGGGGAGGAGGAGGAAGAGGAGGAGGGGGGGGGAGGGAGGGAGGAGGAGAATTGTTAGCGGGAATGTGTATATTTTTCTGACAATCTGTATAGTGACTGTTGGATGATCGTGTCTTGTCCTTCAGCCCCGTCACCCTGTCACGCTCTTGTCGTTGTTGTCTTTCTGTATTGTTGTTGTCTTTGTTGTATCGTTGTTGTCTTTGTTGTCTTTTTGTCTTGTTGTTGTGTTGTTATTTTCGTCGTCTTCGTTGTTGTCGCTGCAAGAATTTAACCACAACAACGCGTTGCTACAGTTACATACTCCCCCCCTCACAACACCACCATCACACGCTACTACCATTGCACTGTCATACAACATCGCCACTGTCACCACCGCCAGTGTCACCACCACCACTACCGCTACTGCTACCACCGCCACTGACACCACCGCCACTACCGCTACTCCTACCACCACCACTACCGCTACTCCTACCACCACCACCACCGCTACTCCTACCACCACCACTACCGCCACTCACTTTTCAACTCCGCCACCACCACTACCTTTTCAACAATACCACCACACACAGCTACCACCAACCACACCCTCGTGTCGTGCACTCTTCAGACACCCAATCAAGGCGTATTTTGGATATTTTTTTGGCTTTGGCAACATCATCATCATCATCTTCTTCTTCTTCTTCTTCTTCTTCTTCTTCTTCTTCTACTTCTTCTTCTTCTTCTTCTTCTTCTTCTTCTTCTTCTTCTTCTTCATCATCATTTTCGTGTGTGGTTGTGTCACGTGCTCTTTCGAAGGATATTTTAATACACCAACTTAAAAGATTCTGAGCAGATTTTTTCCATTCTTTAAAATTTCAAACTTAGGTTAATTTTTTTTCTTTCATTTTTTTCCTTCTTTCAATTTTCTTTATAGTTTTGTTTATTTTTTAAATTAATTTTTTGACATTTTTTTTACCTATTTTTATTTTTAAAATGATTTTCCATTTGTTTTATATTTCACATCCCTTGCTGACTTTTCGTTTCGCTGCTTCTTCCTCACGTAAGTCTCCAGCGCTTCTTCTATCAACCATTCACCTCTTCCACTCCCTCCACACAACTTCCTGCTTAACCACTTAACTCTTCGCTTTTTATTCTTTTTTTATTTTTTTAAATGCATTTTTTTCTACAACTTCCTTTTTTCCCTTCACTTTCTTTCTTTTTTTCTTTTCCACCTTTCGACTTTTTGATTTCAACTTTTTCTGATTTGTATACACGCCCATCTCTAGTCATTCAGCGGGGGACCCAATCAGCAGGTCACGTGTGGACCTTCGTGGCTCCTCCACCAGCCTCCACCTCCATGTATTCTATCATCCACCTAATTAACAAATAATCCGTTTATAATTAATTAATTCATTTGTTTATTACTTCATTATTTATATAGCAAGTAATTATTATTAAAAATAACAACTATGACTAGCCTCAAGTTGATGAGAGGATGCTCAGGGGATTGAAGGCTTACCTAACGTAATGGGTGAGACTTGTTAGGAACTTCTGGTTTTCATTCACTTTAATCAGCACACCTCCAGCGACCCCTGCTTACCTATCAAACAGTGGTGAATCACTTATGTCAGCTAACCTTTCTTATTTATTCATCTTCTTACTCCTTCACTTCATACATTTCTTTCCATTTTGATGCTGCATCACGTGACACACGTGTGAAATACCATATTTTTGTAAATGACGGAAGGGCACAATCACGTTGAATATAACCACAACATCAACGTACACTTTACATCGGTTTTATACGTGTATGCGTACTCCATATAAGTATTCAATCATCATACATGTTCAGTGCGATTGAGTATGCTGCACATAACCATAGTGAGTGGACTCAATGGACGAAGCAGAAGAGTATTTAAGGTGTTGTTGTCGTCATGTTGATATTAAGAACCTCTCTGGGGACTCTTGTGGCCTCCCGGGACACTCTTCGTGGTCTTACGACACACGTCATCATCTATTTTTCATAATTTAGAGTCTTTGATGACGTCAAAGGTTGATGTTTTGCATAAAATATATATTCCACTTTCTGCGTTTGCTCTGTGTGTGTGCGTGCGTGCGTGCGTGCGTGCATGTGTGCTAGCGTGTGTTGTTTCAAGTACGGTTCGTTACTAGCTACAATGTCTTTGCATCTGATCTACTTTCATCAAAACCCTTGTCATCACTAATTTATATTATTTCGCGCGAACGTACTTACAATCATCGGCTCTCTATCAGTATCACTGGGCCCTCTTCGTTGTGTGTTGCTTAACGATTTGTTTGGCGTTTATTCTTGGAAAAAATTTTCGCTGACAAAGTCGGGCGTCTGTTCTTCATGGCCAATCGCTTAAAAATTTGTTTTTTTCTTTAATGAATCATTTTTTGTCATTTGTTTCCTGTGAAGTAACACAAGAATTCTTACATCAACCTTAATCTCATTTTGTTTAGCATTTGTTGAGTTTTTGTCCGAGCTATCTTCATTTCATTTTCCAAAAGTGACTATTTCATCATTAGATCGAATAAACCAATCACGACTCACATTCAACCAACAAGACACCAGTAAGACCAACGCCAACCAGCCTCCCAACCAACTTATCTAGCGCTCATTATTCATGGTAACCATGGTGGTGGAGACTTCACGTGGGCCTTTCGAACTCGGCACTGCATGAATAATGAGTGTGCCAATTTCAAGCACTGCACGAAGATTGCCTCTTCTTCCCCATACAAGCCTCTAATTTGTGCCTTTGTAGGGCGAAGCAATATCACCGCACCGCGTCGTCTGACACACTTATGCACACACTCGAGTACTTGCGAATGCCTTTGTGTCTGCACTGCGCTGAGCCTCGTCAATTCATCAACTGAGTCTTCGCCACTAAACCACCAAAGGGAGATGCTGAATGATGAGATTGAAGATGCTTCTTTCCGCGGAGTATACACCGTTTTCTCGGAAACTCACACTTGCTGCATTGATTTCAAATATGAAGAAACAATGGCGGAGGGGAAAATATTTTGAATATGAGGCAGTGTAAGATCATGCAGTTGAACAGAAACACATTCTGAGTTTTATATATAACTTAAAAATATTTTTAATATTTATTAATTCATGTCCTAATAAGCACCTCAGCCACTCAACAAAAACGCAAAAAACGCCGTGAACGAGAAAGCTCAAAACGTGAGTTTCTTTGAATGCGGTTTAAATAATAACTCACGAGTTCATTAACCATTAGAAAGGTCCATAAACCTAACCAACCACCGAGCACTTTCCATGACGGCTCGAACAAAGAGCATCTCTCTCCTGATTGCTCTATAGCACACACGTCTCATATCGATGTGCTCGTATGAGCCTGAAAAGTGAATATAGCCAGGCCTGCCTTCTATGAGAGAGTCTATACCGAAGCATCTTCATACAGCACACCCTATAGAAATTTTTATGTGAAAGTTCCCATGCGAGAATGTATATATACAAATGTATACATTGAACTTTCCATATACACAGAAAGTAAACACGAGTGTTTGGTGTTTTTTGATAAGGCTTGTTGTTTTGACCATGCAGGCTGCGCTGTTGATCTTGTTTCCTTTAAAATGTTCAACTTTTGAGAGTTCATCAAAGAGATAATTGTGTCTTCCAGCTGACATTGACACTGCATACAATTATAATGAAGTTTCAATTGCGTCAAGGTTGGTGCTGAAGGGTTTGAGGTGCTTTATGTGCCAGTACGTGTTCGAAAAGTCACGAAACTCTGAGTTGGGGTTCTTTTGTCTTTCTCCGCTGGTGCAACAATGGGCAAAGAAGTGGAATTACTGCAGTACGTGAAGGAGGGGAACGTGAATGGCGTGAAGAAGATGATGACGAAGATGATGAACAACAAAGGTTTGTACTGATTATGATGCTCAGCCAGTTCAGAATCATACACTAAAGCAACAATAAGTATAGCTTGGGAATGTTTGGTGTATTATTATCAATTACAACGTGTGCTTTACACGTACTTTCTGAAATATGCAACTTTAATGAAGAACATGTGTTAATAAAGTGAACGGAATGGTTGATCATCAGAGGCTTTGCACTCGAAAGAGGTTTATCTTGATCCCCCTCAATAATCTCATACGCAGTGCTGTGTATTGTTCTGTTCGAAAAGGAACATTAATATCCTTATCGACCCGAAGTGGTGCATTTCGGCTGCTTAAGATTAATGAAGATATCAGGTCAACCTCTATTGCGCAGAATGACGATATTGTTTCTATCGTCTCTCTTACAGCGCTGTGGCTAGGTTACCTTAGATGGCTTGGTTGCACTTATGTGCCTTTCTCGTTGTGCACCTGAGCCGAAGGTTTAAGGCAACCTTCCGTCGAGACGTCATCCTCTCAGCTCTTCAACAGCCTCTCCTTGCTACTTGCTCAATCACCTTGCAAACATGCTTTCATTCGGAAAACAATGACCTTTTTTCTTGTGTGGCAACGGTTCACTGCCATTCTTCACGTTGGACTTTATTTCTTCGTTAAACACTAAATCTATGCAATCAACACCGGAACGAACAAATCTTTCACAAAGTCGTGATCTTAAATGAAATTTTTATAAATTTTAAAAATAATTTATTTAAAAAAAATAATTTTTCTGAAATTACTAAATTTTATATTATTATTCACCAATTCTTTTAACATTCGGTCACGTGGGAACTCTTGATAGGAGTTTTGACGTGTCCATGTCAAATAATTTAAAAAAATATAAAAAGTAATTTTGATGAAGCTACCGACTCGAATCGTTTCGAATTGAACCTTCTTAGAACTGAGCCTTTTAGACGTCGTATTGACATAAAGGGCAGGGTTGTGGTTGAACGTTGAAGCACCGAAAAGATGAAGCATATGAATAACAGATGAAGCGTTTCTATGAAAAACTCGTGAGGAGGTTTCTGAGGTGTGCTGAAAAAGCTTTTGAGCGGCCACCGTTCACCTGCGCAAGATGCACAAAGCGCTAAGAGAGGTATCAAATGAGGCCTCAATTGAGCCGTTGAAGACGCTAAATGTGAGCTTCCACGTGTGTTATTTCGATTTATGAGAGGCACTCAAAGTTTAGAGCCCCTTCAAACATCCTTGATGACACTCAATGGAGGGAGGAAGGGGGCTCAGGTGAGCCGATGGATGGGCCATTCTACGGGACTTTGCAATACTTCATAGCATCCACTAGCTGCCCTGGAAGTTCGAACGAGTTGTAAATCACTTGAAGACGTTACTTGCAGCTCACCCGTTATTCTTCTTTGTTTTTGCAAGCATTTCTCCTTCCGTTGTGGCCCGGCCTTTGAGGAGTGCTGCTATTATGTACGCTTACGCATCCATTTCCAGAGATCGAACTAATCGGACTAAGTGGAGAAAGGATGCGGGCCATTTGGCTACTAGACGGATGGAGAATGACTAACGGATGAATGAATGGAGACATTGATTGATTTATGGACTCATAGACGGTTAGATATGCCAATGGATAGATGTACGAGCAGATAAATCTTTAGAATGTATAGACAGCCGAATGAAACATCGAATGAACGGAAGAGTAACGGCGAAAGGATTAGTATGGAATGAAGGATGGATGGAGGTTTGGATGAGGCGATGTAGCAGGATAAGGAGAAGAGGTCGTCAGTGGCATTGGAAGTTGCAAGTAAACAAAGTCGATCGAGTGTTTCAATTGGTGAACTTAATCAAACTCTAGAAAGCTTCGAGCTGTTCTTTGAAGCTCCCTTGAAAACACCTCTGAATGAAATACAGCCTTTTGAAGCATGGAAGCTAGAAACGAGATGAAGCGTGCATCTCACTCCATGGATGCTCCACTTCCAAAGCTTACGGAAACCGAAAAACTAATGAAAAATACCGATGTTGATGTATCCCCAATTGAAATATCATTGCTTTTTCACAAGTGTAATCTCATGAGTAAGTGCTGCTGGCTTATGAAGGTACCCTTATCTGTATCGCCGCTTTGAAGAAAGACTTAACCGGTTATAAAAACTATCTTTCATACCTAAATCGTTCAAAGAGGCAGATGAATAATTTTCAATGTCGCTTCATGAATCATTTTGTGGGTCGCTGATTTGGATATCAAAATGTTGGGCGTCCCTTTAATGGGTGCTCAGTCGCAGTGAACAGATATATTGAACTTTAAGCTATCTTTTCATTGTCAACGTCTATTTATATGGTCTTAAAAGCTTATCTACCAACCACTACATTGAGCTAACCTCGTACGCACACATACAGAAACGAACACGCAGACATACACACACATACACACACACACACACACACACACACACACACACACACACACACACACACACACACACACACACACACACACACACACACACACACACACACACACACACACACACACACAAACACACACACACACAAAATCTAACTGAAGTGAAGATTCTAAAACTTTCCATATATTTATTTCCATTTCAACTCCAGGTAAACGGTTCAACGTAAACATCCAGGACGAAAACGGGTTAGCTTTAATACATCATTCTTGAAGCTCATAATTTCTATGTTAATTTATCAAAAATAACCAATGAAATCATTATTTATTATTCATTAATAATTCTTTAAAATCACTCCTGTCGAAGATGCCATTGCTCACAAACGCCGCTAATGATTTAAAACGCCAATGACGAATGGGCCTTACCCTCTTTACCGTCGTTCGAATGAATTTAAAGGTTATTTAGCAAAATATTGAAGCCACAATTGGCAGCAAAAACACCCATTGAGCTTCCAAGAATTCTGCTTTCTGTCAATGACACATGTTTTCGAAATATTCAAAAACTCCACTGATGGTGAAGTAATGAGATTTGAAACAAAAGCTCCAAGCTTCATTCTTCGGGAAACTTTGTGCCTTTGTGAACAATCGTAATAGTCGTTTCTTGAAATGTTCATTATGATTGGAAGTTTGTTTAATAGCCTTCTTGCTTCAACATTCCGCTTGCTCATCTAGCATGAGTCATATAGATGGAGAAGTGGCGTGGAGGAATGAAGGAAGAGAGAATGGGAAGAAGAAGGAGGAGAAATGGAATTTGCAGACGATGGCAAGGGAGAAGTAAATAGGAGAATCCATAAAAACAAAACAAAATTTATTTATTAGAATCTGACGGAATATTTAAAGAAAAATATAAGTTATACTGGCGTTCATGCGAGAAAAAATGAGTAAAAGTGAATTCACTAAAAAACGAAAATGAGGTTTTGAGAACACAAGCCGAATATCAGTTCATTAAGTGAGCAAGTTATAAATTTCGAAAGAGCCATAAAGCAGCTTCGATAATTTCGACTGGGAGATCGGGAAGGTCTGATGAATTAAAGCTGCATGTAGATACTCATGTCATAACCGAATTACTTGCCTTGATACTTTTAAGTGATTGTGAAAAAATACAAAAACTTCTAATCCGATCTAGTCTGTTTTTAGAAAAGAGCTGAATTTTTTGAAAAAAAAAGACATATTTATGTGTATGTTCTAAAAAGATGTGCCTCATTGTGTTCTCCACACTCCATTATTGTCATACCTCCAGCTATTCCACATATGCGTAAACCTCAAAGATTATTCTCTGTTTGGCATAAAATCTTGGCGTTACTTTAAGGCAACACCGATGGTAACGAGTATCGCTGGGGTTAAGTGGGTGGTTGAGTCATTTCCAAATAAAAAAACAATAAATACTGATTTAATTGTCGCTTCCATCGGAAGTCGACGCAGCGGAATGGCAAGGAAACGACGATGTTGTTTGGATGCGATCAGAAAAGCAAGTCAGCTGCTCTTGCGCCTATAATTAGCTGGCAGTTGCTGTAGTTGTCAGTGGAGGTTGTCTTTCCCTCTGAAACTTGTTAATTGCGTGCATAAAATGTTGTTTATTTCACGCTCTGAATAGAAAGGCTGGTGCGTGAGAACGGAGGGAGTTTCACCTTCAGCGTTTCCTCAGTCCTCGCACCAACTCGCCTCAAATTCCCTCATTGCTTCGAACTCGTGAAATTCATCAATGCATTGAGTTTATGGACTCGTGACCACGGCTCAACTTAAGTCAAGCATCCTCTACAAAATGACTTTCTTGCTTCTTTACTAACCTCATTGTTTAAAACCCTCATTACCCAATCCTTACTGTGTCAGGATGACCGCCTTGCACCACTCCTCCTTGAGCGGCAACATCGAGGTGATGAAGGTGCTGTTGGACTGTGGTTGTCATGTGGACACGAGAGACAACAAGGGTTGAGTGTTACCTTTTTCAACTTTATGGAATATTTCCACAACGAATTTCTTTTTCATTTTCTTATTATGGAACAATTTTCGCGATAAAAATTCACCTGGAAATGGCGGTGGTTGAGAGTGCTTCCAAGTGCACACATTAAAGTGCAGAGAGGTATGAATGGAGAAGGAATATGTGGAGAAAAATGGGTGGAGGAAGGGATGGATGGAAGAGAGAGATGGATGGAGGAGGGGGATGGATGGAGGAAAGGGAGGGATGGAAGAGAGAGATGGATGGAGAAAAGGGATGGATGGAGGAGGTGGATGGATGGAGAAGAGGGATGGAGGAATGAGAGGGATGGATGGAAGAGAGGGATGGATGGAGGAGAAATGAATGGAGGAAAGATGAATGGAGGAGAAGGGTGGATGAAGGAAAGAGAGAGATGGAGGGAAAAGAGGATTGAATGGAGGAAAGATGAATGAAAGAGAGGGGTGGATGGAGGAAGGAGAGAGATGGAGGGAGGAGAGGATTGAATGGAGGAGAGATGAATGAAAGAGAGGGGTGGATGGAGGAAGGAGAGAGATGGAGGGAGGAGAGGATTGAATGGAGGAGAGATGAATGAAAGAGAAGGGTGGATGGAGGAAGGAGAGAGATGGAGGAAGGAAAGGAATGAATGGAGGAGAGAGAGATGGGGGAAAGGAATGGACGAAGAAGATAGGTGAGTGCAGGTTACTGTACCAACGCAGGAATGAGAGCGCTCCACTACTCGGCTTGGCAGGGGAACGAATTGCCAGTCAGTCTGCTCCTCAAGGCCAATTCTCGAGTGAACGAGGCTGCAGACGATGGCAACACCGCCCTGCACCTCACCTGTGAGCATGGACACTTGGTGGTGGTGAGTGGTGGTGGTGGGTGGTGGTGGTGGGTGGTGGTGGTGGGTGGTGGTGGTGGGAGGTGGGTGGTGGTGGGTGGTGGTGGGTGGTGGTGGGTGGTGGTGGTGGTGGTTGGTGGTGGTGGGCTGATGGTGGTGGTGGCGGTGGTTGTGGTGGTTATTGGTGGTGATGGTGATGAGTTAGTGGTGGTGGTGGTTGGTGGTGGTGGTTGATGGAGATGATGATGACTTAGTGGTGGTGGTGGTAGTTGGTGGTTGGTGGTAGAGGTGGTTGGTGGTAGAGGTGGTTTTGGTGGATGGTGAGTTGTGGCGGTGTTGTAATGAATGTTCGTTGGCTGGAGGGGGAGTCTGTATGAATACATTGTTGATAGTTACAATGGACTTGGGAGGTTGAGGTGGGTGGGTGAGCATGAAGGTTAAGAGCAGTGAAAAATGACGAAGAACGAAAACCATTGAAAATGGTTTCAACGAGGTTGTAGTTTCCTTCATGATCATAAGGTGAATCATTTGCAGAGCTGAGGATGACTTCTAAATAGCGTAACGACATTGGCATGCAAGTCGAAAGGGCTCGGCCAATTAGGTAATTGAAGTGAGTTAAGGCTTAGGAAGGAGTCATGAGATGCTTGAGTGGCAGTTTAATTAGAAGTTTGCTAACGTTTCGTGCTGAGGAGGTTTCCATTTCTCAAGAAATCGAAACCTGCGTTTTTTAAAACTTTTTTCTGGAAGGTTTGGAGAGATTGTTACAATGTAGCGAGACCAGTCGACGAGTGGGGTTACTGTATTTTGCAACGAAGATGAAATGGGCAACCTTAACCCACAAAAAATTGTGCACGTTTTACAGCAGTTTATCGAGGCTCAGGACTAACGATAAGATCATATTTTTCATGCAGGAGCATGTGTTTTTAATATTTTTTTATTTTCGTAAGAAAGTACATTTACGTAATATTTAATACGTCTCAGCATCATATCGAGCTCAAAAGCACCAGAAGAACGAATGTGTAAACAAACAAATATTTTGATGTGCAGTTTGAACTCATATTTTTGCATTGATTAGCTTCATCATCTCTTCGTAATCCTGAGTGAATTAAGACCCACAAGGGCTGGAAATGCATAAACTTTACAATTTCATATTTTATGTCGATATTCAAAAAAAATTATTCAAAAAACTGCAATATTTGAGACGATATCGATCCGATTTGAAGTTTGTTTTGGTTTCTCTCAGCCATTGATTTTCGAGCTGTTCTTTACAACTAATTTGAATGAGGCAGATGCGCCTTGACGTTGCATTCATTCTCCATTTTGAGGCGTTACCAGGACCAGACTCCCAAAATGAAGAACTAAGGTCAGACAGGCAAGCACATTTTCGGGCTCAAAAACCATGGTTCAGATTGTCCATTGTACGCCCCCTTTAAGAGGCACACCCCTCCCCTTCAATTCACAAACACATCTGTTCCGATGCCACAACCACTTACTCTCTTTTAAGCTTCACTGAAGCCCACGAAAGCCCTCTCGACGTACATCTCCCTCATCTTCAATATGCTTTCATGCGGCGCCATAGGCCGTGTCTATTGCGTCATTTTATTGCCAGCGAGTCACCTTGAACGCATGCTCTTGGCACTTTGTTCGACTTGAATAACTCGATGGCTTCCCCCTCATTGTGGATGTTTTGATTAGCAAGTGGAGATAATGCGATAAATCAGGGAGGCTTCACAGGAGAAGTATGTTTGCACGCAGGTGAGCATACTACTACAGCACGGTGCGGATTTCTCGCTGCGAAACAAGCAACACAAGACTCCTTTCGATTTGGCCTGCGAGTTCGGCAAGAGCAGGGTGGGTTTGCAGGCCCTTCTTTCATTCATTCCATCCTTATTCCTTCATTTCCTTCGTTCCATCCTTATTTTTTCATTTCCTTCGTTCCATCCTTATTCTTTCATTTCCTTCGTTCCATCTTTATTCTTTCATTTCCTTCGTTCCATCCTTATTCTTTCATTTCTTTCGTTCCATCCTTATTCTTTTATTTCGGTTATTTCATTTTGATTATTTTCTTATTTATTTTATTTTTATTCATTTTATTTTTCTATTTATTCAACTATTTTTCTTCTTCTTAAAAAATTATTCGCTGGAAAGTGAATGTTGATACATTGCGTTCGTGGAGCATTTTGACACTTCATTCCTTCGCGAATGTTCCGCGCTCCTCCGCTTGAACTATTTCTGTTTTTGATGGATTATTCAAACAATGAAACGATAAATCTCACACAAACTGTTCGCATGAAAGTATTTAATTTTATGGCCCCTTTTGGTTGTTTTTCTCGCAAACGATGAAAACAAAAATATAAAAATTCCTCAACAAAAAAACAAAACGGGCGTGGATTTGAAAGCTTTAGTCACGTCAACAACGCCTCCCGGCCTGACATCGAAGCGCCATGTCGGAAGGGATAAATAAGATCGTCTGCGTAGTCAGTTCAACAAGGGGCATCTTGAGCCATGCGCCCCCTCTCGTGTTCAAAAAAACAACTCCCGAGGCGTGAAGACCATCAATTTGAAATTAAAAAAAACATTTTAATCGCTAGGTTTGATACCAAATGAAAAATGACGATTAGGTGCGCTTTCAAAAATGAGCTAAAAATTTGAATTGGCGTGAAGGTGTGCATTTTTCGTTAGTTACGCCGCTGATTCAAAAATTCTCACGTTTGAGCGGCTTTTCGTTATACTTCATTCAAACAACTCCCAACGTCGCGCTCTCGAAGCCTCGGCAGGGAAGGCTGCTATAATAATATTCGTATCTGTATCATTTTGTATTTTATTTCTGTATTGTAGTTTTCATTGTATTGTTTTACACTGTTTTGTTTCATACTGTATTGTTTCGTACTGTATTGTATTGTTTCGTGCTGTATTGTTTCATACTGTATTGTATTGTTTCGTACTGTATTGTTTCGTACTGTATTGTATTGTTTCGTGCTGTATTGTTTCATACTGTATTGTATTGTTTCGTATTGTATTGTTTCGTACTGTATTGTTTCGTACTGTATTGTTTAGTACTGTATTGTTTCGTGCTGTATTGTTTCGTACTGTATTGTTTTGTGCTGTATTGTTTCGTACTGTATTGTTTCGTACTGTGTTGTATTGTTTCGTGCTGTATTGTTTCATACTGTACTGTATTGTTTCGTACTGTATTGTTTAGTACTGTATTGTTTCGTGCTGTATTGTTTCATACTGTATTGTATTGTTTCGTACTGTGTTGTATTGTTTCGTACTGTATTGTTTTGTGCTGTATTGTTTCGTACTGTATTGTTTCGTACTGTGTTGTATTGTTTCGTGCTGTATTGTTTCATACTGTACTGTATTGTTTCGTACTGTATTGTTTCGTACTGTATTGTTTTGTGCTGTATTGTTTCGTACTGTATTGTATTGTTTCATACTGTATTGTATTGTTTCGTACTGTATTGTTTCGTACTGTATTGTTTCGTGCTGTGTTGTATTGTTTCGTACTGTATTGTTTCGTGCTGTGTTGTATTGTTTCGTACTGTATTGTTTCGTACTGTATTGTTTCGTACTGTATTGTTTCGTACTGTGTTGTATTGTTTCGTGCTGTATTGTTTTGTACTGTATTGTTTCGTACTGTATTGTTTTGTGCTGTATTGTTTTATAGAGTTTTGTGGGTATTATATTGAAGTCTATTGCATTGAGACCGCAAAAGAGCACAGCGGGTTAACAGCCTCAGTGTGGCCTCACAGGTAGTGGCGCTGATTCTGCAGCTGAAGGGCTCCCAGGTCTTACTCCAAAACTCTTCGGAGGACACGGCAGACAACAACTCCACCACATGCCTCCACTTGGCCGCTAAAAACGGACACATCGACGTCATCAAGTTGGCATTCTGTTCTACCGCTCTCTCTATTCACTCACTACTTATCAACCATCCGTCTTTGATTTGCAATGCAAATGAATCTTCTTGGAAATGTTCATTTTGGGTTTAAATATAATTCCGAAACTAGAACCCACTTTTATTAATATCTGCCAATAAATGATTATCTTTTCATGTTGCTCAATAAAAACTCTCAACACCAGATCGCTCATCAAAGCGGGCATTGACATCAACAGACAAACACTTCAGGGTGTGTACTTTGT
>OX387248.1:12475675-12645675 GCA_947562095.1 Branchellion lobata | reverse complement strand
GTTGTTTTCTTATTTTTTATTTCCTTCCACACAAAACTAATGGTCCCGTCTTACTGCCTCTTGCATGTTCCAAGCAGAGTGAGATTTACCTCACCTTCCAAGCAGAGTGAGATTTACCTCACCTTCCAAGCAGAGTGAGATTTACCTCACCTTCCAAGCAGAGTGAGATTTACCTCACCTTCATGGAGCTTTACTCTTTTCTTCTGCCACAGGCTCGCAGGAGCTAATTGAAAACATAAATGCCCCAAAGGCACCGATATAAAAAGCAATGGCTAATCATTCCGACCGAATTTCGCCTTCACGACATCTTTGGACGTTGTAGAGAAGGCCTAGTGGCAATTCTGACTCTCAATTAGGTTCACGGGTTTGAATAAATAAACCCCTTTCAAAAATGTCCCAGTAATTTGAAAAAAATGCAGTTTAGACGAGTCTGGAGGTTGAAATAATGTAACTAAGGCATGGGTTACACATGCCATCACTCATCCATCACTCCATCCTCGTTCCATCCATCATTCAAACATCTTTCCTCCTTTTACCTTCATTTCATTCACTTCATCCGCGCATGAATATTTCATCTTCCTGAAATATTTTTTTATTTTTATTTTTATTTTTATTTTTTCCATTTATATAGTTCGTCTTCCATTCATCCCTCTCATGTATTCGCCATTATACCATCCACCTCTCGCTTCTTCTTCCATATATTCTATTTTTTTCCATCTATTTTCCCCCTTTCTGCTGCCTATTTCTTGGCGCTTCTATCCGTCATACCTCCATTTCACATTCCGTCGCATCGCCATGACCTCGCTGCATGCTCCGGTCCCACAAACCTCCCATGCTGCCCCTCCCCTCCCCACTTTGTTGGTGTTCTTACGACTCCTACGAATATTTCACCAGCTTCATCCACCGCACTCTTCTAACTCCACACACACCTCTCTTACTCCACCTCCACACACACCTCTCTTACTCCACCTCCACACACACCTCTCTTACTCCACCTCCACACACACCTCTCTTACTCCACCTCCACACACACCTCTCTTACTCCACCTCCACACACCTCTCTTACTCCACCTCCACACACACCTCTCTTACTCCACCTCCACACACACCTCTCTTACTCCACCTCCACACACCTCTCTTACTCCACCTCCACACACACCTCTCTTACTCCACCTCCACACACACCTCTCTTACTCCACCTCCACACACACCTCTCTTACTCCACCTCCACACACACCTCTCTTACTCCACCTCCACACACACCTCTCTTACTCCACCTCCACACACACCTCTCTTACTCCACCTCCACACACCTCTCCCTCACCCAGAAGTAACCTTCAACCTCCATCCATCATCACCTTCCACCCCCCATCTTTTCTCCGTCCACATTAACATAACATAACAAAATCTTCTTTCCACAACTCACCATCTTCCACAACCCACCCTTTACATAGCATCTTCTTCAACCACCACCACCCACAACCACCACCACCACCCACAACCACCACCACCACCACCACCCACAACCACCACCACCACCCACAACCACCACCACCACCCACAATCACCACCACCCACAACCACCACCCACAACCACCACCACCCACAACCACCACCCACAACCACCACCACCACCACAACCACCACCACCCCCACAGAGGCTCCCTTCACGGAGCACAGAGACAGCGGTGTGTCTTCGAACGTTTCTGTCAACGGCCTCAAGAGTTCCATGGTTGGTCTTCTTCCTCCCCTCATTTTTTCTTCCCCCTTCAAACTCCTTTCAAACTGCCTGTGGTCTTCCCCCCTATAAACCTGCCACTAAATCTATTGCAAAATATAAAAATAAATTTAAACCAAAAATATAAATATAAAGCGACATAAAAATTTCGAGTTAGGCCTCTGCTTCCATTGTGGTTTCCTCTGCAAGCGTTTCGTGCTAAGAAATTGTGGGAATAAACATGCCAGATCATTCACTCCTCTTCAGCGTGCATGCATCAGAGAAAGGGTTTATGTGTTGTTCGTGGAGGCTTTATGACTTGAGAATAGGTTGAAAATTTGTCGGAAAGATTTTTGAATTTTGAAAAAAACATAAAAATATAAAGAAAAAATATTAAAAAATATTCTGGTGGTTCGAAGGCATTTTGTGGGTTGAAGCAATTCTGGAGCTGTTGTTTTGAAGATAATTTATTGCCTTGTTTGAGGTTTGAGGGCAGCTCCATGTGCTCATCAAAGGCGGTAGTTATATCATTTTTCAAACCTAATTTTGCTGTCGTTGCTGGTGAAGTTGACTGAAGAAGCATCCTTTCAAGTTCCTGGCATGCTCTTGCCTACATTTCCCTTATCGACTCCCACCACCGCTTCTTCCTTTCGTGCATGCCCGCTATTCGTTCGTGAATTCAAACTTCCGATGTTTTTTTCTTTTTTTTGTTTTTTTCTTTTTTTTGTTTTTTTTTTGTTTTTTTGTTTTTTTCGTTTTTTGTTCTTTTTTATTTTTTTGTTTTTGACTTTTTAAACTTTAGAATTTTTAAAAATAAATCAACTTATTGATCATTAGTTTTTAAGCAAAACGACGCGAGTGAAGGTGGTCTTCAAAGAACTTTAAGAAACACCTTGGGTTCATGGTGGCGCAACAGGCGCGTGCGAATGCATCCCCATTTGTTAGTCCTTGTTGCTTCATCAGCGCAGACCTGAGTGAGTGTTCGGCGTGGTAGATAATCCGCCCATGCCTTTCATCACTGCCGCTCAATAACGAGCCTGTTGCCATGGAGCCCGTGTTCTTCGGCTTCATAAGAGTTGCCTCCGACCCTCCCACTTGAAGACTTTCGGCATTTTATACGCAGAATTCATGCTTGTTTTTGGTCTCGAGATGGTGTGTGTAATTTTTTAACAGACTGTTGGGTGTTTTGGTTTTAAAATGAAACAAAAAAAATTTAAAAAAACAAGAAAAATTGTACATAAGTTTTTTGTGGAAAAGTACCAGTGTGTGGAGGTTTGTGCACGCTCAAACAACCTCATTCCAGCCTCCATGTAACACACATCAGCAACCACACCTTTCCATAAACACAACCTCCGCTCACGCAGTCTCTTGCGCCCACCGGTCTTGGCATTCAGTCCGAAGAGGACTCATGTTCCTCTCTTAGTTCAAAGCCAAATTAAATTCACACTTCCAAACAAAAACTTTCAAACTTAAAGTTTTTTTGCCCCCCAGCAGCAAGGCTTCGGCAAGTTGCCTTCTGACGCCACTGGCAGCCAACTCCTCAACCACAAGTTCTCTCTGCCCACTCAGGTTACTGTCCCAAAAAACGAAAAAAAAATTTTTTTAAGAAAACTAAAAAAATAACAGAAAAAACAATTTAAAAACAAACATAAATCTTTGAAAAAAATAACAATTTTTTTTATAACAGAAAACAAATGAGCTAAAGTAAAAATAAAAAAAATGAAAAAAATTATTAAAAAAAACTGAGTTTGGAAACAAGAGCATGTGGTTGAGGAGAGCTGCATCGTCGAATTTCCCTTATCACCACAGATATCTCCTTGCACTGTCAAGAGCACCAGAGGCACTCCAATCAACAGCAACAACGCGTCTTTGACGACAATTTCCGGCAACAACCGCCTCTCGAACCAATCGTACGAGTCCGGGGTGTCGTCATCTTCACGTCACAGCTTCCATAGCAACCATTCGTCGGCAGGAAGCGCCGAAGGAGTGGCGGAAGAAAGTGCCTACGCCGTCATCAGGAACTTCCCTGACCTCATTTCGCAAGGACTTTCGGTTTCACGTTTTTGACATTTTTTCCGACCATTTGATTTGACTGAGTGCTCTATGAATTGTACCTATGTGTTGAGGTAGTCGAGAAAAATGCTATGTAGTTTATTGTTTTTTAAATATTTAATTTTTTAATTTTTTAATTATTTAATTATTTAATTATTTAATTATTTAATTATTATTTAATTATTTAATTATTTAATTATTTTTTAATTATTATATAATTATTTAATTATTTTTTAATTATTTTTTAATTATTTAACTTCCTTTTCAACGCTTCAAACTGACAAAGCAACCTCAAGCCTACTTCACACCTCACCAGGACTCCGACATGATGCACAAATGGTTGAGTGGCTTGAACATGGCTGACCTGACGCCGCTGTTCATCGAAGCTGGATACGACATCGCCACCATTTCACGCATGACTCCTGAGGTGCGAAGGGAGACTGGCGTTCGGTTTGAAGCTGTGAAGATGAAGATTTTTTCAATTGTGGAAGCGGTTGTAGTGATGAAGATGAGGTTGTTATAGGAGCAGTTTGTATGGGAAAAGCCCTCGTGGTGGTTGAAGTTCTCTGCACCCGTTCTGCAGCTTCACGAAGTCTCTATACACCCTGCAGGACTTGAACGCCATAGGAATCACACGACCAAACGTGAGGAAAAGATTGAAGGTGGAAATCAACAAACTCAACATTCCTGACGGAATACCTGACTTCACCCCGGTGCCCTGCAAATATTTAAACCGACAAACCTGAAGCCTTGAACAATATTTCGGAACTTATGTATTTTTACTTCTTATTTTTTAAAAAAAGGCATTATTTATACAGCTGATCTTTCGTTTTTCAACACACCCAGTCATCCTTCTACCTAACTCACATACGTCCATTCATCCATCAACTCACCAACACACCCAGCCATCTGTTTCTTTACCGTTAGCCGGCTTTCGTTTCATCCATTCACCCGTCCACCCACCCATCTTCCAACCATCTGTTTATCTATTCATGAACCGATATATTTACGAATTATTCCTTTGCCACTCATCCATGCATCCACCTTTCATCCAGCCCCCTATCCATCTTACTCATTCACCTCATCCATCCATTAATTCGCCTATCCTTTTACTCACCTCTCTACCATCCACTAATCCAACAATCCATCTGACCATTCTTTCACTCAACCATCTACCCACCCATTCAATCTACTCACCCATCCATCCTACCCAACCATCCAACCTACCCACCCATCTAACCACTCACCCAACCATCTAACCACCCACCCAACCATATACCTACCCATCCAACCTACTCACCCATCCAACCTACTCACCCATCCAACCTACCCACCCATCCATCCACAGCCTTCCTTGCACGACTGGTTGCGTTTCCTGAATCTACTGCAGTACGAGCGAGTGCTGCAGACGCAGGGCTACAAAGACCTCCGTAGCATGATGCAGCTCACCTGGGAGGACTTCGAAGACATCGGCATCAAGAAGCTAGGTGGGTGCTCTTCTGTGGGCCTTCTTCTGTGGGCCTTCTTCTGTGGGTGTTTCCTAGCCTTTACATGACCGGTGGCTGTTTAATTCGTTTCATCGGTGGTTCTTCTTTGGACTCCTTCTACTTGTGGTTTTGAGGCTGGAATAGTTCACTATACGCAAATAAACGAGAAAATAAATGTTCAACTTACGCAAACTTACGCTTACATTCAAGTTGAAACCTTTGTAACTTTTTATATTTCCGAACTTGCAATCAAACGCTTGTGTTGTTTGTCTTAGTGCTTTAAAATAAGATTTATTTTTCTATTTTTAATACTACTACTACTACTACTACTACTACTAATAATAATAATAATAATAATAATAATAATAATAATAATAATAATAATAATAAAACTTTTTTTTCATTATTTTTTAAAGGTCACCAGAAGAAGTTGACCCTGGCCATTGACAGGCTCAAAAAGATGCAATCGTCTCAGAGGAACTCCTTGGATCCCACCAATTCCATCACGCGTCTAAATATAGCCAACCAATCAATCAACTCCAAACTCGTCCAAGCGGATATACATGCAACTCCTTCACCTGCTTTTGCCCAACCCCCCCTGAGTATTGACGTGACCAATCAGAAAACCGGCCACAGTGCTTACAACATTGACTTTTGCGACAAAACCTACGACAATAACATATTCACCAACAACATAAACAACAACATAAACAACAACATCAACAATAACATCAACAATAACAATAATAATAGTGAGCTTTCCGACAAAAGTTTACTTTTGGTGAAGGACTTCAAGAGTGCGTGTAGTCCAATCAACAACACTTTCAGCAACAACTTCAGAAACAACTTCACCCCCCACAACAACTTCCCTAACGTAATTAACAACCCTAATAACAATAACAATGTCAATAACAACAACATCAACAATAGCGTCAAAAATCCAAATAACATTATTAATAATACAAATAATAATATTAATAACACAAATAATAATATTAATAATAAAAATAATAATATTAATAATACAAATAATAATATTAATAATACAAATAACAATATAAATAATGCAAATACCAATACTAATAATACAAATAGCAATATCCCTTTCAACAAGCAGGGCAAGACAGACACCATAATATTCAATAAGAGTAGTCACCTCTCCTTCGAGCTCAACAACCTTTCCAACTTCATCGGCGCCTCCAACAACGCCACAGAACTCAACGTGTGGCGACTGAACAACAAGAATAATAATAATAATATGACTTTTTCTAATAATAGTAATAATAAAAACAACAATGTAAATAATAAAATCATCGCCAATGACAGTGGCCACGACAGGCTTCCCAACGTGTTGTTGAACAGAACCTTCAGTTTGAAGGAAGACGAAAAATTTTTTATTAATAATAATATCAATAATAAACAAATGGTCAATGTGAATAATAATAATAATAATAATAATAATAATAATAATAATAATAATAATAATAATAATAATAATAATAATAAAATTTTCTATGATGACGTATGCAACAAAAATAACTTATCGCCTCGCTGTTTCAAAACCTCACGCAATTCTCTTAACAACAACAATGACGATGACAACAACAACAACAACAACAATAATAATAATAATAATAATAATAATAATAATAATAATAATAATAATGGTAATATAAAAAATAATAATAACCCAGAAATATTGAGAAATACTTCAATCAACAATAACTATGATAACCATATCTTCAATAATTATCTTAATAATAGTTATAACAACAACAACAACAATAACAACAATAGAAATAATAATATTAACATCAACAATATGAAAAACAACAATAACAACAACAAAATAAACAGTTCGAGTGGACAAACCACACCAACCAACGATGGCGTAGACAACACCTACGACAACATTGCTGACGACATTTTTAACAACAACATAAACAAAAGCAATAAAAACAACAACAACAACAACAGCTTTAAAAATAGACTTTCGACAACCACTTCTGCCAAAAAAGCGTTGAACAACATAATAGATATAATGGATAGTTACAACAACAATTATCTCAACAACAGCAACAACTACCTCAACAACAACAATTGTTTTAACAACAACAACAACAATTGTCTTAGCAACAACAACAACAACGACAGCAACAACAACCTTTACGAATCACCAAATACAGATAGTCACGCCATAAACTCTTTGCTGAATCATTATATGACCAATAATAACAACAACAACAACAACAACGGCAACAACATCAATCTTTCCCACAGCCACCCTCTCACTAGCACTCCCAACAACGACTTCAAAAACCGACACAACAATAAAAACAACACCCTCCCCCACAGAATGTCTCTACACGCTAGCCAGGTTGACTCTCTACTCCATAACTTCAACAACAACAACAATAACAATAACAACAACAACAACAACAGCAACTATTCCATAAACAAACTCAACAACGAACTACAAAAAAACAACGGAATTGATCTTCTCATGACGTCAGAGCGACTTGTCTCTGACGTCATTGAAACCAACAACGAGATTCTTCAACTCACAAACAGAACCGGATGTTTTGCTTCGATTCCCACCTCCGGTGAAGAAAAGTCATCAACCACTAAACAACAACTTCAACACACGCAACAACAACAAATACAAAAATTGTCGTCATCACAAAAACAACTTTCACCACCACAACAAAAACAACAACAACAACCTTTTTTTTCACCACAACAGCAACAGTTTTCTCCACCACAACAACAACAACAATTTTTTCCACCACAACAACAACAACAACAGTTTTCCACACCCCAACAACTCCAACAACCGTCATTAATTATACAAAACCAAAAACAAAACATTTTGAATCAAAGTTTGAGTCAAAAAACACTGCTTCATTTGCCACCACAGCTCAAAAACTTTCCACAACAACAACAACAACAACAACAACAACAACAACAACAACAACAACAACAACCTGTACCTCCTCCCCCTCCTTTGCGCACAAATTCTTTTAACTTCAACAAGGAGGCATTGTTTTATGATCAACACGACACCGCCATCAACATCAAAAGCAACAGTAACAACCTCAACAACATCAACAATAAAACCACTTGCGACATTAAAAACATCAATAACAACAAAAACAATAATGAAGCAGGCCTTGTTCTCGACAACAATAGGACTACACTCTGCACTGACACTGCGAGAAGCCATGAAAACAAACCTTCTTCGAACATCAACAACGTCAACAAAACAAACAACGTCAACAACAACATTAACGTCAAAAACAACACCACAACCAAAAACAACAACACCACAACCAATAACAACAACACCACCAACAGCACCAATAAAATGAACATTAACAGCAGCAATAACAATAATAACAACACCAACAACAACATTAACAACACCACCAACAACAACAACAACATCACCAACAACAACAACATCAACAACAACAACAATAACAACACCAAAAACAACAACAGCTCATCGACCAACTCCAGTACCAGTTCCAGCGAGGACGAAACAAACAGTGGAGAAAGAAACTACAGCGACAACAACACTTTTCCTTTCGCCAACGAGAACGCAGGCACCATCAAGTCCAGGGCCAACAACACCATAGTGAGGCCTGGAGACTTGAGACAGGATGACAAGGGGTTGGTGGATGGTGAAGCAGCAGCTGCCAGCCCTACCAAGGCAGGAGGCCAGCAGAATGCCAACGGGGGTATTGCGAGTTCCAGCCCTGTTGAGTGCGACAAAAGCAATGTTGCCAGCTGTAGTAGCAACGCTAGGACAGCCACTGCCGAACACAACAGAACTGACGAACTGAAAAACAATAAAAGCCCGAAAAGGTGGAGTTTGTGATTGTTTTCAATTGGAAAAGTCACTTTATTTTCTTTCTATTCAGTTTGTTGTTTCAAAGTCTGTTACCGCTCTCCATGAGTATTTTTATTATGTTTTTTTATACTTTTCAACAGTTTGATAAAAGATTTTACCACACTCAGACACACCTTAAGCACCACACCACACCACACCACAAAACACCACACCATACCACACAACACCACACCACACAACACCACACCACACAACACCACACCACACCACACCACACCACACCACACCACACCACACCACACCACACCACACCACACCCCACCACACCACATTACACCACATTACACCACTCTAGCGAGGAGGCGGTCTTCAGTGACATCGATGGAATCCTGCAGGGCCTCTCACACGAACTCGACCAAATGTTGAATCCTGGAGCCTAATTGTGGCACTTTGTGCCTTCACAATTCTGGGGTTGGCGCCACCATATGGACGTCTCCCCCTCTTCGAGCTCCAACGCCGTAGCTTCAATGGAGCTGCAGAGCATTTGGTAGCTTGGTGGCTGCTGCAACTACGATCATCCATAATGAAGTGTTCATATCATCACTACATCATTCTAATTTAATCAAAACACGTGCACAGCGCTGATTGCATACAATTCAAGGAGGCTCATAATATTTATTTTTGTGTTGTACTGTGCGTTGTAGGGAGGCAGCTCCTTCAGCACTCACAATGAAGGGTTAATTCTACTATGAAATGATCAAAAAGAGAACTTTTCCACCAAGTTTTCTAACCTTTCAACTGTGGTTGTCTTACAAAGCTACAAATTCACTCTTAAAGTGGTGCACGCTGGCGTTTAGGTGTGTTAACTTGTGCTCGATCGGATGTCGTGGTTTGCTTGCAGGCGACGTGTGTTTGGAGCGGGTCCGTTGCATGGCTCTTGCGCTTTGAAACTGCGTCGTTTGCTGTAATTATTATTGAACACGAGATACAATAGACACAACAACAACAACAACATTTGACTCTATCGTCTTTGATCGTGTTGTTTCAGTTTGGTTGAGTCTTTTGTTGTTGATTCTGATTCTTTGGTGTTGTTTTTGTTTTTTAATTTTTGTTTTTCAGTTTTGTATTTTTTTCCTGTTTTGTTATCGTTTTTAGCGAGTCGATGAAGCTGTTAGTTTGATTGATGGATGTCACTAGTGGTTTTGTTTAAAGTGTCGTTGTCGACCTGTGTGTCAGGAGTGCATTGTTGGGATTGAGCGCCAAATGAAGTCCTGGCCACCTCTGTGAGAACTGATTGGTGACGTTGGTATTATGAGCTATTGTATTGTTCCTCCCAGTCTCGAATCCTTGTTACCAATGTTGACTTGTTCGATAGAGCATATTTCGAATCGAGATTTCTGTCGAGCAAACACACGTTGCTGTTGTTTTTCATTTTGAATTGACGGGCCTATATATTTTGGAGTTGGCAACGAGTATTCAAATGAAACTTCATAATTATTCAAAAGCAGTCGTCAGGTGTCGTTACTGACAATTATGTTTCAATGACAGCTCTCTGTATTCACGATTTTACTCGGACATTTACAAAGGGTTGTTCAAAGGACGCATTGATGATGTCTCGGTTGTGTATTTTTCAGTGTTTACCTACTGAGTATTATTTAGTATTCAGTGATCGAGTATTTATCAGTATTTAGTACTTAAGTATTCTTTGGATATTAGTAACATCAATACGATCATGGACGTTTCATGGAAGCTTTAAGTATTTTAAGTATTTTTCAGATATTATCAACACCTCCTCAACTATAAACACTGGAATATATTTTCAAATCCACTCCCACCTCAATCACTCTGAAACATTTTTTTGAGAGGTCGCTTTGAACACAAGACTTTCAACTCATCCACAATCAACGTACCTCATTCAAGCGCTTCTTAAGGTTATTTGTGTCGAGATGCTCTTGTGCAATGAACTCCAAAGATAATTCTACTTCTACGTCATCAAGATTTCAAACATTTATTTTCAACATTGTAAATTTTAGACTATAAATTCGTCTTATATTTGAGTTTTTAACTTTCGCCAAAAACTTCAAGCGTCGAAAAAGTAGGTTTGAAATGGTTTTTGACTAAATATCCAAAAAATGTCATTTAAAAATTTTCCGCTTCGAAAACTAAATTAAAAAAAGTAATTTGTTTCAAGTAAAAATACCAGTTTTTTATTTTAAAAGTTAATTTAATATTTTTGAATCTTTGAAGTAATAAAACCGGGAGGTTTATGAATGAAGCCAAAGCAATTTTGATGTGAAAAAAATTAAAATTAAAAATAAAAATGATATAAAAAATAACTTCCAGAAGGATCTTCATTAATTTGTTGTCTTTTAAACTCAAAACATTTTCAATGCTTATCAGCACAGTTGATAGGAACATTGAATGGTTTTAGAGCGATGAATTAAAACGGACTGGGAATGGAGTAAATTTAACTTTATCGCAACTTTATCAGAAAACATTTCAAGCTACATAATTCAAAATATTTTTGGTCCTCAGTATTATGAATGGATTTTGTTAGGAATAAGCCAACAATGAAGATAAAAAGTGATTTAACATGGCGAAATAATTTTCCAAACAATCCTAATTTACTTTTTTCGCAGCGTGAGACTTTAATACTCTCAAAAACATTCAAATTGGAATTCCAGACACGAACAAACTCTCAACTTTATTTCATTATGCCACGCTTCAATAATTTCGCTTACTGCACGTGTTTCGCCCTTGCGAAATATCAATTATAATTCTCTGCAAATGTTGACGTGCTTGTTCCTTTCACAAAGGAGCCCTCGCAAGGCCATGGGGACTCTCCACACAACATCGCCTTTACATACTCCCACTCACACACCACCATCACACACAACCACCCACATACCACTACTTACACGCCACCATCACAGAAAACCACTCACACAACACCACCCGCACACCACCATTCACACACCACCACTCACACACCACCACTCATACACCACCACCCACACACCACCATCCACACACCACCACTCACACACCACCACTCATACACCACCACCCACACACCACCATCCACACACCACCATCCACGTACCTCCATCACACCACCATCCACGTACCTCCATCACACCACCATCCACGTACCACCATCCACGTACCACCATCCACGTACCACCATCCACGTACCTCCATCACACCACCATCCACACACCACCATCCACGTACCTCCATCACACCACCATCCACGTACCACCATCCACGTACCACCATCCACGTACCTCCATCACACCACCATCCACGTACCTCCATCACACCACCATCCACGTACCACCATCCACGTACCTCCATCACACCACCATCCACGTACCACCATCCACGTACCACCATCCACGTACCTCCATCACACCACCATCCACACACCACCATCCACGTACCTCCATCACACCACCATCCACGTACCTCCATCACACCACCATCCACGTACCACCATCCACGTACCACCATCCACGTACCTCCATCACACCACCATCCACGTACCTCCATCACACCACCATCCACGTACCACCATCCACGTACCTCCATCACACCACCATCCACGTACCACCATCCACGTACCACCATCCACGTACCACCATCCACGTACCACCATCCACGTACCACCACTCACACGCCCCCACCTTGTCACACACTACTACCCACACACTACCACTCACACACTACTACCCACACACTGCCACTCACACACTACTACCCACACACTGCCACTCACACACTACTACCCACACACTGCCACTCACACACTACTACCCACACACTGCCACTCACACACTACTACCCACACACTACCACTCACACACTACTACCCACACACTGCCACTCACACACTACTACCCACACACTGCCACTCACACACTACTACCCACACACTGCCACTCACACACTACTACCCACAACAACCACTCCCATGAGTTTTTCTGCGGCCTCCGAAGATCCTCTTCCAGTCTTTTAAAGGTCCATCAACGCTGCGAAGGTTTGCATGCAGACCATGATTTATGTGTACTCACACAACTATTGAAAAATCAGTCAAAATTTCGTCTTTAAAAAGTTTCAATTGCGCGTGAGTTGGCGTCGCTCATTCTCAACAGCTTTTCATGAAGGGGTTCGGATCTATACGCGTCGAAACCACTTTATTAATATTTTTTCTATTAGTTGAATTGTTTTTTTAATAACTATTTTGCTATGTTAATTTTTTTTATATTTTTAATTCATCACTTTTTTCAATTTTATCTTTCATTTTCAATTTCAAATGTCAAATTTGAAAAAAATTAAAAAGTTGTGTTAAAAAGGCAATTTGAAATAACAGACAAGGCCGATGTGAGGAATTGAAAGAACAAACATTCATTAGATTGAGTAAGCTTCGTGATCGACGACTCACAAAATAGTTCACACCATCTCGATCAATTGCAATTTGTATTCAAGAGAGAAGCAATAAGTTTGAAAACTCTCGTAATCGCCTTTGACTTTTGAACGTTACCAGGTCTTGCGGCAGATAGCAGTATGGATGGCCACATGCGGAGGATGCAAGTATGATTTAGGAATGGCGCCAGTGAGGCGTGTTTAATAGGATTCGCTTCCATCTGTTTTCCATTCCTTTAATTGAAATCGTAACGCTGTAAGCTGGAAATGCGATTTATAAAAATGAAGCTTTTTGTAGTTTATTTCTACAGTAAAAGAAGGAAAATCTCAACAAAAAGTGAACTTTCGAAGATTTTAATTTTCAAATTTGATTTTTCAATGAATATTGTTTGTCCATGTTTGATGACACTGAAATCTCGGCTTCACTAACTTCCTATTGGAAGTGATAGTCATTCGAGGTTTCGGACTGAAGTTTGAAGTATTGATTAAACAAAAGTCCTCAAGGAAGTCCAGACAATCCTGTTCAAGTTAGGTATGAAGGCTGATTGAAGTGTTATTTCTGGAGACCAAAAAAGTTAAAGTAATAGAAGTGCGCGAGTGAGGCCTGCAGATCATCGCTCATCTTCACAATCACTGCCTTTCTTTTTCTTTAGCTTAAACAAGCGAGAAAAACTTCATTTTTGAAACTTTTCTTCAAATGCTTTCTTTAGAAAAAATATTTTTAAAAGAATTTCTAACCGTTGGCACTTTTGTCACTTTGCGATTGTTCGTCTTTTGGATTGTTAACAAAACAATAAATTGAATAACATTTGGTTTTTGATATTTTAAATAACATAATTAGGTAAAAAAACAACCGTTAAAAACGTTTGAAAAGGGCTACATGAGTTTTGGAGACGTGAAATTAGCTTCCTGATACAAAAAAACCTCCTCGAAAAGTCTTTAAAAGTACAAAGAAGTTTAATTTGATAGTTTGCTTTTGAAAGTTTCGTATTTCAAAATGGAGACCAAAAGAAATAAAAAAAACTTAAAGCGCAAATTATTTAAAAAAAACAGAATCAAGAATTTAAATATTTATTTAATAAATTTTATTTCTATATAAATCATATCGTAATTATAAATCAGTAATATCTTATTTTATGACCTTTGCACAAAGGCATTCATAATCTTCTTACGTGCCTTAATAACCCGCAGTGTAAAGCCTTTGAGGCAGAACGCCTGGGTAAGATGTATCTCGAAACTCTTACCGAACTCTGCTTCGAAGAGACTTCATAAACCATTTTTCACGCTCCAAAGGGTAAAAACTCGTTCGAAAATCATATGTGACTGAGTATTTTTGTTAGAATTGAACATATTAATAAGAACAAATCGTATCATGGATCTTCAAATGAGCCACTGCCACCATTGAGCAATGAGGGTAGGCTGGGGTGCGACCACTTCTCACGACCACCCCTCACGACCACCCCTCACAACCACCCCTCACAACCACCCCTCACAACCACCCCTCACAACCACCCCTCATGACCACCTCTCATGAACACCCCTCACAACCACCCCTCACGACAACACAGACTCGCCAACATCACAGACTGCAAAGAAGCGTATGGATAGCCCGAAGCAACACTTTTTTAAACTTTTCATGGAGTCCTGCTCCCACATTCTGCTTTTTAATTCACTATTTTCAACTAGGAAAGTTACTTCTCCGAATTGACTATTTTTTTTTGAAAGTTTCAAATGGCCACCAGCGTGAATAAACTTTTTTGATGAAATAATGAATTTTTCAAGCGTTAAAGTCGGACTTTCTGAAAATAAATCAGAGTTTTTCTTGAAAACTTCAATGCCTAAATATTCACTCAGAAAGGCAAAAGACACCCCGCTAAGTTTCCATTTTGCATAAATGCACCAACCTTTTCACCAACATACCTTCAGCGGCTGTTTTTTCTTTGACCTTCAATACGATACATCACATTACGATACATCACACTACGATACATCACATTACGATACATTACACTACGATACATTACACTACGATACATTACACTACGATACATTACACTACGATACATTACACTACGATACATTACACTACGATACATTACACTACGATACATCACACTACGATACATTACACTACGATACATTACAATACGATACATTACAATACGATACATTACAATACGATACATTACACTACGATACATTACGCTACGATACATTACAAAACGATACATTACACTACGATACATCACACTACGATACATCACACTACGATACATCACACTACGATACATCCCACTACGATACATCACACAACGATACATCACATTACGATACATTACAATACGATACATTACAATACGATACATTACAATACGATACATTACACTACGATACATTACACTACGATACATTACAATACGATACATTACACTACGATACATTACAATACGATACATTACACTACGATACATTACACTACGATACATTACAATACGATACATTACAATACGATACATTACAATACGATACATTACACTACGATACATTACAATACGATACATTACACTACGATACATCACATTACGATACATCACACTACGATACATCACATTACGATACATTACACTACGATACATTACACTACGATACATTACACTACGATACATTACACTACGATACATTACACTACGATACATTACACTACGATACATTACACTACGATACATCACACTACGATACATTACACTACGATACATTACAATACGATACATTACAATACGATACATTACAATACGATACATTACACTACGATACATTACGCTACGATACATTACAAAACGATACATTACACTACGATACATCACACTACGATACATCACACTACGATACATCACACTACGATACATCCCACTACGATACATCACACAACGATACATCACATTACGATACATTACAATACGATACATTACAATACGATACATTACAATACGATACATTACACTACGATACATTACACTACGATACATTACAATACGATACATTACACTACGATACATTACAATACGATACATTACACTACGATACATTACACTACGATACATTACAATACGATACATTACAATACGATACATTACAATACGATACATTACACTACGATACATTACAATACGATACATTACACTACGATACATTACACTACGATACATTACACTACGATACATTACACTACGATACATTACAATACGATACATTACAATACGATACATTACACTACAATACATTACAATACGATACATTACAATACGATACATTACAATACGATACATTACAATACGATACATTACAATACGATACATTACACTACGATACATTACACTACAATACATTACAATACGATACATTACAATACGATTCATTACAATACGATACATTACAATACGATACATTACACTACGATACATTACACTACAATACATTACAATACGATACATTACACTACGATACATTACACTACGATACATTACACTACGATACATTACACTACGATACATTACAATACGATACATTACAATACGATACATTACAATACGATACATCACAATACGATACACTACAATACGATACATTAAACTACGATACATTACGCTACGATACATTACACTACGATACATTACACTACGATACATTACACTACGATATATTACACTACGATACATTACACTACGATACATTTCAATACGATACATTACACTACGATACATTACACTATGATACATTACAATACGATACACTACAATACGATACATTACACTACGATACATTACAATACGATTCATTACACTACGATACATTACAATACGATTCATTACACTACGATACATTACAATACAAGAGATTACAATAAAATATATCACAATACATCACAATACATTGGAACAAAACAGACAGGAACGCAATAAACTACAATAAAACGCACTACAAACACCAAGAGTATTGTATCGACATTAACCTTACGCCTCCGTACACATTTCAGCTTGTAACCTCGCCTTTAATTTGCCGCCAAATTGAATCATTCATACATTTTAGACTCGCGCATTACAAAACATGCTTAAAACAGCAGTGTCATATTTTATGGGGGCGATAAAGAACGGGAATGCAAAAGGTTATTTTAGCATGAAATATGTTATGGGAGAAATAGTGACCGTGGCGTGATGTATAAGAAGGCATTCGAATAAAGATGCAAGGGCAATTGAGCGTTTGGCGTTTATTTGTTTTCGTTGTCCCGTCCTGAATGTATTCTCGAAAAAACTTGTCAAAAATATGATATTCTCCAAGAGTACGTATCTGTTCGAAAGTTTAAAATACTTGTTCGGCCGAACCTGCTTTGAAAGATTCATTCGAAAGATTTTTTGCAACTATCAAAAAAAATCCTTTTCGGTCCCACCTCCCCTGGGCTGGGATGTCTCGTCGTGGCATCGTTGTATGCATGCGGAGGAAGGATGCTTGCTTGAAAGTCACTCCTAAAAATTATATTTTTATTTCTGAAGCATTCAATATGCTTGCTATCTCTAACTTCTTGGTCGACACAGGTCCCAAAATACTTCGAAGACTTTCCCTTGTTTATGACTCGCAACTAAAAACACAGACGCCCCGATAACTTTTCATAAAAGTTTGCAAATGACATAAATAGCTCTTGAAGACGTTATTGCGCTGTATCCATCATGCCTTCACCAGAACGGTGCTTCCAACCTCTTCTATGTTCTCGAGTCTTTTCAGTCAGAGCAGTCATAAAACATCTTCATATCCGCTTCTCCACCAATCTTTGGGCCTGTCTCTTTTTCTCGTTGCTATTTCTAATTATCTTTTTTTTCGTCTCACGCAACTGCTGTTAAGTAAATTGTTAATAAGGAAGAATGGCGATATTTCAAAAGCTTTCTTATGAAACCCCGCCAGTTTATGCAGACACAAGCTATGATTTCCGTTCTCCAGAAAAAAAAATCACTTTTGAATTTGTTTGAAGTTACCAAAAGCTTTAAAAATATTCGAGTTGAGAGCTACTCGGGCCCAGTTTGTGGTAGATTGAAGCTAGTGACAAGATCAATCAAGCGTTTCCAAAGGGTCTGGAAGAGGGGTGGACTCCAATAAAACTCTGGAAATGCCATCCACGGCAGAGGCATTAGCGGACATAAATCCTAACGAATACAAGCGGATCAATGAACATAAAATCTCAAATCGTTATAAGCAATAAATCTCACTCCACAGACAAATACATGCAAAACCATTAAAGTATATTTTTCATTTTTCGACGTGCAAAGCATCTGCCTTAAATACAAAATTTGTATTGAAAAAAAAACTCTGGAAATTGAAGAATGACAACAAGATGATAAAAATACAAAAAAAAAACAAAAAATCGAGTTCGAAAAAACGCAATTTGAGTTTTTAGGGCTAGAGAGGCCTTCCGATGCCTTGCTGATTTTCATACGTGAGCTGTTGCTTCTGCGTTTGAGTACCGAAGGAATTTAAAATTGTTCAAATTGGTAATGTCTTTGATACTTTCAAAAAAAAACATAATTATAAATTTTTGTTCGCTGACGATAGTATGGCCAGCTTTGTGATAGAATGATTTTTCAACGTGGACCTGAGACGTAGATAAGACGTGCATAAAAGTTGTATGAAAATCTTATCTTTCCGTTTCGGTATTCAAGGCCCGGAAACATATGCAATAGGCTGACCTGCTTGCTTCCTTTTGACAATCTCGCTTCGAAGGTCTGCAAAAGTTTGTGGTTTTGTGAGGCGACCGAAATAAAACAGGCGTAGGGCTGGAGTTTAAAGTACATTTTGAAAAGTCCTCACTTGAGTTCTTTACACCCGTGTGCATGTCGTGTTGTTAAACGTGGCATTTAACAAGCCACCCTAAGAGGAATGAACTTTGAAAAGCTTTTTCATTTTACTCACAAGCATTAACGGAACATCAATCCGTCAGCACACCGCCCTCTCCGCCAATCTTCAACTCTGCCATCTTTCAAACATCCATTCAAACATTACCAGAATAATATGGGATAAAACGTAATATCAAGATTGAGAAAATTCTCTTTTATGAAACGTTGGTGTTTGCCATAATCACGTAATTGTCTAAGCCACGCAGGCATATATAAGTCAACGAGACGCCCGAACACGCATGCAACCAGGCGTTTTGGTGTGCAGGTTACACGTTCTGAAGTGCAAAAGGACCCCTACATAATGCCTCTTTCCTGAGTACGCGAATCATTCTAGCTTTCGTCCTTGCACGGCTTCAGCGATTCTGGAGGCGATCGAAGGATTTGGACTATGAAAAGTCAGAATGGATGGAAGTTTTGCGCTGAAAAATGTTGTTGGTGTTTTGAAAGAACCCTAAAGTCAACTTAAAAGAAGAAGAAAAAAGTTTTTAGCAATTATAAGAGGATTTATGATATGCAAAATTGACCAAACCACTCAGAATTGTGATTTTTAAAAAGCTTACGAAGTCTCTACGTATTTTAGTGACGTGTGAAAACTTTTAAAAGGACATTTAAAGGACTTTTTAGATTGCTCCAAAGAATTTAATCAAAGTGACAAAAGCTGTGTTGGAGTTTTAAAAACAAAAACAATAAAGAAATGTCTTTTGCTCCTTCTGTCCTCCTTGTCTTCCTGCTCTTCCAGACCTTCGTGGCCGTGGACAGCTTACAAGACTCAGGTGAAATTTCATATGTGATTAAAATGTAATTTCTAATTAAAAAAATCCAAAAAATTCAAACTGTGCTATAAAAAGAAACATTTTTTTCGATTGCTTTAAAAAGCATTGAAGTTGTCTCTTGTGGGATTCGATGTTTTCAAGGATTGCACACATAAAGTATTTGAAGTTTTGAAATCCAGATTCATTCAATTAAACAAAAAAAAATTCTTTGAAGCGAAAGCTTTCCACTTTGAAATTAACGAAACAAAAGTTTAACTTACTTTTCAGCCCCACCAGATCCCACGCAGAGTCTCTTTATACCGCAACACGTCGCAACCAGAATCACTTCCAAAAACCATTCTTTCTGCATCGACACCCGACTCAGACTTTTCTGTCCCAACCAGCATCTCCTTCTCTTCCGCACGGCTTATTTTGGTCTCAACAATTCCCATTTGGCCTCCAAGTGTGGCACCTCCTTTGAGGCAACATGCTCCACTGACGTCACTGTGCTCATGAACAAGGAATGCGCTGGTGGGTGGATGGACGGGAGATGAATTAATGGTGGACGAATGGTAGAAGGATGAGTGGTGGATGAATGAGTGGTGGATGAATGGTGGATGGATGAGTGGTGAATGAGTGGTGAATGAATGAGTGGTGGATGAATGGTGGATGGATGAGTGATGGATGAGTGAGTGGTGGGTGGATGAGTAATGGATGAATGGTGGATGAGTGTCTGGTGAGTGGATGAGTGGGGGGTAACTAGGTTAGTCACAAGAAATTTGGATGAATGGCAGATGGATGAATGAGTGGCAGAGGTGAACGAACGACGGCTAAACGAGTGGATGGAGAAATGAATGGGAGACATTGTAAACGAATAGGAACATTTTGAGTCGTTGGTGGTGTGCTGGGCATCCTAGAAATGGCTGGCTCTGTAGTGGTTCAAAGCGGATGATTGATGTGTTAATGCTTTTGAGATTAGATGGATGCTTGATGCAGTAGTTTCCCCCAAAGATTGATTGCCGCTAGTCATCGCAAGGAATATCGTGTAACATAAAAAGAACAACTCTCGTTATTAATAAAAAATATTATTTAATTTTTCTACCTTCAAAGCACCGTTGCTTCTCACGGGAGAGTGTATACACACGAACAAGTCTGCCTCTTTTTTATTGCGTCATAAAATTAATTTTTGCCACTTCACACTAATGAACACCAATTAACACAATCAACATCAATTCCTCAGTCAGACCTCACAATTCTCGTTTGTAACCTACTTTCCAATAAAGCCTTTTTATATATCACAAGTTATAAAAGTCACCCTTGGAAAAATAACCGTGGGAGGTGTATTGTGAGTATTATGAAAACAGCCTGAAATGGCAATCGAGCTTTGTGAGACCAAAACGTGAAATGAAGAAGCGGTCGTCAAAGCTTCAACTTGAAATTATTTGAAAAAAACTGAAAAAAATTAAAAAAAGAGCTTTTAAATCACGTAAAAAGAAAATGATAATTTTGAATATTCAAGCTCATAAAGCTATGAAATAAAGATTGGCAACCGACAACTAAATTTGCAGCTTCGATGAATTTTGAAATTTGAACTCAAAATGGCGAATTATTTCAAACTTCCACTTATTCTCACGACTATTCTATCGCTTACTCCACCACCACCACTCACACCAACCCTAGCACCACCACCACTCACACCAACCCTAGCACCACCACCACTCACACCAACCCTAGCACCACCACCACTCACACCAACCCTAGCACCACCACCACTCACACCAACCCTAGCACCACCACCACTCACACCAACCCTAGCACCACCACCACTCACACCAACCCTAGCACCACCACCACTCACACCAACCCTAGCACCACCACCACTCACACCAACCCTAGCACCACCACCACTCACACCAACCCTAGCACCACCGCCACTCACACCAACCCTAGCACCACCACCGCTCACACCAACCCTAGCACCACCACCGCTCACACCAACCCTAGCACCACCACCATCCTTCTTCTCACCCCTGCTTCCACTCTCACCACCTTTTCAAACACCTCACCACTACCTTCAAAGGTCCTACCACTTTCCAATCTCACCAGGCGCCCAGAAGTGTCATTTGCTGGTGGACAATGAGTGGTTTGGAGACCCATGTCAGGATGAGGAGTTCCTCACAGTACAGTACTTCTGCGCTCCAGGTTGGCAAGGCGTGGTTGGGGCACTCGCTAGAGAACCAAGTATTTATAACTAAATAAAGTGGTTTATGGTAATTGTGAGTAAAATAAGATAAATAAAGGGTAGAAGTTTACAAATTTAATTATTATGGAAGCATTATGGGTTTAATATCGTTCATTGCTTGCTTCCATAACATAGGCGTCAATTCATTAATTACACCAAGACATGTTTGCTTTGAAAGGGTGTCGGCTTTGATTAACACCCAGTTGGTGTGCCTGGTCTTAACGAGTATCCCATGCCTTATTGCCCTTTATGCGGGCTACATTAGTTTATTAAGTAAGGACATTTTGCTGTTATGTATTTTCGTGTTTTATAATCCTTTATAAGCCTGTGTTAGTTTTTGATAATGGAAAACCAAGTTTCAAAAACGCCTCACATCGCCACTCAACAGTATGAACAAGTCGCCCAAATGCCATGAAATTAGGCGTTTGTGTTGGTAAATAAAAAAGAAAAAAAAGAAGAAAAATGCAGCCATCTCTTTCCGGCGCCATAATTTTTGTGACAAGGTTGCTTGGCACAGTTACTAATACTTGCTAATGGCTTGTCGCTTCGGCACTTCCAGCATGATTTTCTTAGTTGTGGCAATTTCGGATTCCGTTGCCGAGTTGTTGGAGTTAACAAGAAATTTTTTTGGAGATTTTTTTTGTTTTTGGCGAAAACGTTCAACATTAATAGAATATCACTTATCAGATACACTTGCAGAGTGTTGTCGAAGATTTAAGTCATATTAACCCTCAGGTATGAATCACAATGAAATAATTTGAAAAAATTAAATTTTCTGTTTAAGAAAAAAAATTATTTTAAATAAAAATAGTTTTTTAATTAGGCATTAATAAAACGAAATAAAAAAATATAAATGTTATAAGAAAACCACAGATTAAACTCTTGGTTTTAATTCGGGTTTCCTTTTCAATTTATTCATAGGCAGCTAAAATTTGGAAACTTCATCTCGAATTTGCATACAAAAACTTCAGAAAAGCAATGGAAGTGATTTTCAGTTTGATTGAGCAACTTTCACAAAATGCTTTTACATACAGAATTAGCTTCGACTCCCTTAACTTTCAAGTGTCATTCGATTAAACCTCATCGCTTATGATTGCCCGCCTCAATCCATTATTTTTCTATCATTTTTTAAAAGTACACTCTATGCCATCCAACTATCGTTAATTTCCATTTTTTTTCTCTTGTTTCGAATGTTCGCCATGTTCTGTAACATTTCCGGCATTTATCTGGATTTGATTTATTAGAGACTATGATAAAATCGTCTAGTTTAAAACTTTGAAGTCATCTTTCATAATAATTCCAGTGAAAAACCTTTGTAAAGTATCTTTTTTGTTATTTCTTGCTCATAATTCGTGAGGCCAATAAAGCAATAGGCGCAAAGGCAAGTTCGAAAAATGTTTCAGCCAGCATTTATGACTGCCCACGAATGTTCTAACACATCCTTCGGAAGGCCCGTTAGCACTCAGAATTCTTTCTTTGAAACAAGTAACAATGCATTTTCAACGTCTCCGCGTACGCAGGCAGGCGTGGAACTGCAGAGGTCTGGGAACATTTCTGTCGTTGGCGGCTGTTCGCTGGGGTGTTTGGCAAGCATTGAATGCATGGGCTGACATTCGGCTTGTAAGCTGGAATATATAGAACGTCGGGGTGGTAGTTATGAAGATATTTGTGTAATCTTTTCTCACTCTTCCAAGTTTTTCATACATCACAGCCAGCAATAGCATTTCAAAGCCATGACAGAACTTATGAACCTCAGTAAAGTATCATTAGTTGAGTTGAGGAGTCGTGAGATTACTCACGAAGCTAGCGGGACAATGCCACTGCTTAAACTGCAGAAAGCTCTTTCGCTCTCTCTTTCAAGAGCAAACCTGGAACTCAATTCATTCAAATAAAACTTTTTGGCGTGCAGAAGTTTAATCTACTTTAAAAAACGTGTGAAACTTTTTTTTTGAAGAAATTAATTTATTTTTGTTTTTTCAATTCACAGAAAGATGTTTTGGTGCTCCAACAAACGTTAGTTATCGATCATCCACGTCAAAAAAGCGTGAAATATTGCAGAAATGAACTTTTGACTGCTGGCATTGTCATTCTTGAAAATTTGATTAGTCAACAAATTGGAAATCGTTATTTTCTGAAAGACGAACAGAATTTCCAATCAAAATTTTAAAAATTTCGCAAAACATCATGATTTTTTTTACAAATTGTTTAAAAGGGCTTTGTTCAATTGATCAATTGTTAGCAAAAACATTCTCCATTTTTTCAAACTCAAAAATCAAATTGAAAGCTTTATGTCAAATAGCTCAATACAATAACCCATCAAACATGCGACATGTACCATTCACATTTCCCCATGCACCGTGCACCATGCACCATGCACCATGCACCATGCTTGTCGTTGATGCCGTTTGTGCTGACGCACCGGTCAAGAGGAGCGACCGAATTGATGTTCCTCTTTTAATTATCCTTTTTTCGCGGCTTTACGACTTTCTTTTTCGGAAATAATAACTCATTTCTCAGCTTACTTTGATAAATCCCTCCTGCCAGCCTCATACGCCACCTAGCGTGCTTAAAAAAAGCTCTCAAAACGATTCAATAACATAATTTTCTTAAATATTCAAGTCAAGTTATCTCAAGCACAATCAGCACTTGCGCTTGTGGCTCTGCATATGTGGAACACGAGGCGTACAGAATGTGTGCGATGTTCGAATAACTCACAATTCGTCGCTAAATCTTCATTACGTCCTGCCTTGCAATTCCTTACGCCACCACGTGTATTATGCCCACTCAAAGCAAATAACAATAAAAATAAGAATTAACTTTGACTCCTCTCTGGCCAAATAAGCTTCGAATAAGCTTCGAATAAGCTTCGAATAAGCTTCAAATAAGCTTCAAATAAGCTTGTCAAACAGTGAAAAATAAAATGAATATTGGAAAAGTATAAATTCCTGTTACAACTACCACACAACTCACCTTTTCATTAGGCAGAATTGATGGATTGTGAACCTCATTGATGAATTCGCCTAAATCCTCGCTTTAGAATAGCCTTTGTGTGGAAGTCTCATATTTTCAACCTCCTGAACAAGCCATTCACTCTTGAAAACTGAAGAAAATCTTCATTTTAGGTCGAATACAAAAATATTTCGTGATTCGCATTCGTTCGACTGACACATTTTAGCTAGTTGTTTTATGTAGTTGACATTCGGTATGAAGCTTTATGTGATTCGAACAAGAAAATAACAATGAAAGTTACCTATTCGGTCGGCGAACGAGAGAAAAAGTTACAAATTAAAACAACAATCGCTTCAACAAATAAAAGCTCTTAAAGCTCCACCAATCCACAGTGGAAATGTTGGACTCACGCTGTGCATCGTTGGTGGATTCTGGAGTGGAAAAGAGTGAAGGATTTATCGCCAGTCCCAACTACCCAAATCACTATTATGCAGGTATTTGCAAAATGGGAAGATAATGGATGGATGGACAAAAGAATTGACAAATGAATGGATGGCTGGATGGATGGCTGGATGGATGGGTGGATGTGTGGATGGATGGGTGGATGGGTGGATGTGTGGATGGATGGGTGGATGGGTGGATGGATTGTTTAATGGGTGGATGGGTAGATGGATGGATGGGTGGATGAGTGGATGGGTGGATGGGTTGATGGGTGGATGGGTTGATGGATGGATGGGTGGATGAGTGGATGGGTGGATGGGTGGATGAGTGGATGGGTGGATGGATTGATTAAAGGGTGGATGGGTAGATGGATGGATGGGTGGATGAGTGGATGGGTGGATGGATTGATTAACGGATGGATGGGTGGATGGATTGATTAATGAATTTAACATCAACTGAATGGATCCATAGTCTCGTGGATGAATGAATGAATGAATGAATTTATAGATGAGTTTAGTAGATGAAGCGATGGAAAGAAATGAATGGATGGATAACTCCAGCGTTGATCGAATGAATGGACAGATGAATTTGTATACGATTGGCTGAATGAGTGAATAATGTCAGGTATGGTTGGATGAATGGATTAATTCACAGGTTAATGAATGAATGGATGAACTGATTGGTGGTAACAAGAATGCATGAATGGCTGGGTTAAGAGGTGAATTAATACGTAAATGATTTTTTAAATTTTTATTTCTTGCTACAATACCCTAAATTTTTTCACATTAACGTTTGAGCGTAAAGGCCTCCAGCGTTTAATCTCACGATATTATCTTATCTTATAGAAAAGCACCAGGCTAACAAGGCGGTGTTTGTTTGTTATAAGTTCAAACAAAATAATGGAACGCTTCAACATGAAAATCTTTTTTTTTTTCTTTTTTTTTTCTTTTTTTTTTCTTTTTTTTTTCTTTTTTTTTCCATGCTCCAGCGCTGAAGCTTATATCTGTTGAAGAGATCCTCTTCATCTTGCATTTCCACTCTCGCATTCTTTGCGACGTTTTTATGGCGTTTTCTAAAAAATAATTCACAGCACTATATTTCCATTCTGCTTTTTTGCGAGCAAACAAAATCTTTTTTTACTTAAATAAGCCTTTTGATTAAGGAGCTTCCCTTATTGGATCAACTGCAGAAGAAACAGGAGACCGCTCTAATTGGAAACCATCTTAATCTCCTTCTTGTAGCTTTTATCAAATCACCGTGTATGTTCAAACGTTTATTTCGGAAATATTATTATAAGTTATAAAAAAAATTGCTCAAAAAGTCAAGCCATTTTTTTTAATCAAAATCTGCAACAGCAAAGACTCATCAAAAATGTAATTATAAACACTTTGAGAGGTTTTCTCGCGAGAATTCATTAAATATCGACTTTTTTGATTGATTAGCGAGTTTAATCTCGTCTAGTGACAAGCAAAAAGACAATATCATTCCATAAGATGAAACTTTGAAGCAAAATGAATTTATGACCGAAAGGAACAAAGTGAAAAACAACGAAAAACAATTTTCAGTTCAGAAAAATAAATTGTTTTGCAGGAGCGTTTTGCGCTTGGACCTTCAACCTCCAAGCACGCCACCACCTCACCCTTGAACTCTCGGACTTCGAGTTGGATGTGAAGAAGGACGGTGTGTGCGAAGACTTTTTGGAAATCTCTTTCCACAACTCCTCCACCGAGAACGTATGGAACCATCGCTACCACCACCCGGGTCACGGTGCCTACGCCCTCAAGCAACAGGGGAATATATTGTTCTTCGACTGTGGCGTGGTGGGTCGCCAAGTGATCAAGGTACTGACCGAAAAGATTAAGATCCTCTTCAAGGCGAGCCTCCGAAGCTTCACGCAGAAGGGCTTTGCTCTCTACTACAAAGGTGCGGAACCTTTTTGTTTAAGTTATGGCTACTTTTGCCGCAGCAATGGTTTGTAGTGGGGTTTTCCATGCAAATTGAAATAACTAACGAGAGTAAATAACAACGATGAATATTCCATTGGGTCCGTTGACTGAAAATATCACTGAAATATTTTCAGCGAAAAAGTCTCACTGAATCCGTTCTAAATAGACAACCTTTCAACTGCGAGTCGAGAAAATCTGGCGAAGCAAAAAGAAAAAATTCATCTGGACATTATTTAAAGTGTTCCAATTAGATTTTGAAAAGATGTGTTTAATTTATAGGATGGCAGAAAGCCTGATGCAGATGTTTATTTCTTCTCCACCTTTTCCGAACCGTAAAGAACCATTTCTTTTATTCGTAGCAAAATATTTTTTTTTAACTTTTTTTGTCACGAATTAACTCGCAAAAATATTAAGCATTAATAATTTTCAAAAAAATAATTTAAAAAATTTTATTTTTGGGGATTTCTTGTGGGGTTTTTTTCAATTATGAAATTATTACAAGAGATTCAAGTACTTTGAAGCCTTTGAATGAGTAATACAAGTTGCTGGATGTTCGCTCATGTGTTCTGATGAACGGAAACAAAATTTGAAAAAAAAAACTCAACAAATAGAGCTTATAACAATCTGGTTTATGGTGAGTTTGGCTAACATTAACCGTACCAAGGGAGTATTAGAAAGAGAGCATATTTGCCAAAGTATGTGCGTGTAGCCTCAAGCCTAGAAGACATAATGCGCCGAGTTTACGCTGCGATTTTGTTATTTATAGAATTGCGAAGATTTAGCTTCAAAATGTGAATAACTTATTCATGGTGTCGATAAGATATCTACCACAGGTACTCAAATAGCAAAAAGAGGTTGAAAACGTAAATGCATTCTGTGCTTTCGACAGTTACAAAGCGCTTTCATGGCCTTTGTATGCGAAGCAATTCTAGTGCAGGACAGCTTTTGTCGTTTAATTTTTTGTGAATATTTGAAATGCTGACATTCTTCACTTGAATGAGTGCTCCAAAATTATTCATGCATAAGGAAAACTACCTTTTCATCTCACCAAATATTCTCAAAGTAAATTTAGCGAGAGAAAGTATATTTTATTACGCCGAACTAAGCGATAAAACTTGGTATTAGTATCAAATTTTCCATAAACCACGTAATTACTGCAGTCGAGCACGACTCCAAATGCGACAATGCCTCTTATGCCGTTTCTGAGCTCTCGGCCAGGCCTGATTTACGCATCCAATACTCCACCACTCATCAAACCATCAACGTTTCCTGCTCCTCTGGCCTCCAACTGGCTGTGAGTAGCAACAAAAGTTTCCAACAGTCCAAACTCCAGCCACCCACCCTCCAATTCCTGGACCAGCAAACATCCTTCGATTCCTTTTCCAGTCGTTATAATTCAAGCAACCGCCCTCTTTCTTCCGGTAATAAATTCAAAATTTTTGGGGCTTGATAAATAGGTACTAGTCCGAAAATGTGACGTATTATTAAACAAATGAATGTGTTAATGCTTTGCCGCATAAAAGCGCCATACATTACGCCAACAAACGGTGCTGTTCTCAGGAAATAAAACTCCATGGCCACCAGCATATTCATACACCGAACAAAATTGAATAATTTAATTCTTCAGAATTTTTCAATTTCAATGCTTCAAAATCTTTCAACAAAATCTTTTGTACCTTCCAAGAATACCACGTCTTATCGGCTTTGTCTCTGCCATCCATCCACTCCACACCGCCTCACTCTCTCCAATCGTACATCATCCTCCCCCCATCCTCCTTCTGCGTGCCCCTCTCCACCATATTCCAATGTATAGGTCGGTTATTTAAAAAAATTTTATCGTGTGTTTCACCAAATAATTAATTTTTGTTTAGTTCAAAATTAAATTTACAACTGCTCAAAACTCCCCTAAAAACTGTCCTTCCAATGGTAATTATCCTTGGAAGTCGAGTGGCCTCTCGAAAGGTCTTTTAAATTTGCGAGCTTTGAAGTATGTTCTTTGAGGATGATGCCATACTTGAACTTGCAGATTCGAACACCGACGAGACGACCAATTCTTTATCCTCTGAAGCCTTCAAAGACGCCACCACCTTTGACCTGCCTACATTTGTAATAGGTGGGTCAATTTATTGCGGGAATCCTTGCAAGCATGATTTAACAGTCTGATCACCAAGCAAGCGTGGTGCCTTCGCTTTCTTCTTACACACGTCGCTTAAATTCTCGTTACATTCAAAGATGATCTTTTAGTAGAAAATCTTTATGAATGTAATTACCGCCTCAGCGGCTTGCCTTGGCGCTTTGCAAATGAGATTTGTTATTAGTACTATAAAAGCACTCCGTAAGCGGAATGTAAGAACGGTGTAGTAGATGTGTTTGTCAATAACACCATGTGTCTTCGCTACCTCTCACGGCATGAATTAAAATATTAACAAAAAACAAAAGTCGAATGAGTTTTTTAAAGTTTTGTTTTATGCCATTTTGATGCGCATTCAGCCCCCCAAGTCGCTTCAAAAAGAGTTTTGGCGAAAGTCACTATCAGCTTTTGAAATGGTTTTTATGAGTTATGTTTTGGAAGTTAGAATACTTGCTCCTCAATAAAAACATTCGTTTAATGTTTCAAAGGTTTTCGTATGAAAACCTCATTCAATCAATCAAAGCGATGGCGTCGTTAAACGGCCATTATTTTTGCAAATTAGTGTTTGTAAGCTTATTAGAAGTCCAAAGTGAACGTGGTCGTTTTTAGTTTAAAATCTAATTTGAATGACCATGCGTTAGTCAAGTGAAATCCATTATGTCACGCCGTGAGAGGGTGAATTAGGCGAATGGAGAGTCATAAATACCGAATTAGATGGATGGGTGGGTGAATGAACGCAAGGCCTTCATGAAAACACCTTCGACAAACGGATGAAACATTTGATGATCGGTGCAGCAATGAGCGAGCTTGTGCGGAAAAGTTTTCAAAATGCTTCGTTGCCTGTGCAAAACGACGTTCTGAAGATCTTTTGAGAATTGTTATTTGAGTGGATGCATTGTTCCTGAGACCGTGTGCAAAAACCAAGGTTGTTGTTTTCGAGGATATGACAAAAATGAAAGAGTGAAAAGCTGTTCGCTGATGAATGATGTTTCCTTTCAAAACGCCGTCGTTACGTCTAATGGATATTCTTCATCAGTTGAGTGGGTGTAAAGCAGGCATGAATGGCGAAGACAAGAGTGCAGAAAAGATAGCGGCCAAGATGCTATCTCGGAATATTTAACTCACCGCCTGCCTTGAATACATTGCTTCGACTTCTTTTCAAGGCATCAGCCAGATACACTCTTGAAAGAGGAAGCAATAAATTGCGAAGATGCTGCAAGACCAGGACGATTGCATAGACGCCCAATCTGCTTGGTGGCAAAAATGATTTATATTCCACAGTATGGCGTCTTTCGCGCATGATTGATACAGTAATGCAGACTCCTTGCGAGGTAAGAGGCTTTCGCAAGTTTACGTGGAATAAAAAAAGAAACGCATTTGTTTGGAAGGGAGGGAAGACTGTGATGATAAGGCCTGAAGAGAAAGTAGCAAGAGGCCATTGAGAATGCCTTTATTTCGCTCAAATGACACTCAGCGTGAGTTTCATTATTAGCATTCATCCCATCACCATCATGATCTCTCACGATCACCTCCATCACTGCTGCAATACGCATTAGCCTTGTGTAGGTTCTTTGTGCAGTTTGAACACGTTCGAAACACCTTGCAAAGCGAACAATGATATCTTCTCCCTCATTCACCGCTCCTTTTCTCATTCCTTGAAAATTTTTCGGCTGAGAAAGTAAATGGAGCCACTTGAATTTTTTGAGGGGGATTTTGTGAGTAATCCGATCTGAGCACCATCCTTCAAATCTGTTCACTTCGTGCAGGTAGATGAGAAGATCCAATGAGAGTTTCAAATTTTACAAAAAAACGCTTTAATTTCATTTGAAGGAGAACAGAATAGTTTTTTAAAATCAAAAAAAGTTATTGAAAGTACCGAACAATGGCGTGAAGCAATTTAATGGCAACTTCAAAGAAGAAGAAGAAGAAGAAGATTCGCTTGGAGTTCCAATTATTCATATTGAAGCGATTTCGATAAACATGAAAAGGGCAACAAGCTGAAAAGGACAGCTATGTTTGCATGAACAGTGTAAATTAGAGCTGAAAATAGAATTTATTGAAAAAAAGAAGAAGCAACGTGAAGTTGTGATAACGGGAGTAACTGATTAGTAGTGAAAAGCAATGAAGTAACGATGAAGTAACGGTGCCAAAGGGCGAAGTTAGAGATATAAACTTTATTGTGGTTTTACACTTTGACTCTGACATTACGACCGCTGTAAGATTTATTCACCATACCAGAACCTCCAAATGACTTTTATCTTAATTTGATCCACACCATTCGCCATAAACAACCCACAAAAGGCACTGAGAGATGCTCAAGAGGCACTTTCGGAGGCTCCGACGTGGCCACCTTTTGTTGAGCAAGTACTTTATGCGTGGTCGTCAAGCAGGAGGATGGAAGATATTTCAAGATCGGAATATTTCTTATTCACGCCTCCGGTGGATATTTTATCGTGTTTATTTATTATTTGGTTTTAATGAAATACTCGAGATCGAGTTAAGACACGACAATGAGAATACTGAAGGAGGCGTCTTGGCTTTGTCGAAAGTCCTCCTGAAGATTTCTTTTTTCGAGTCACGTGTATCGGCAAACTCGCAATGGCGATCCATGAATAAGGTTGCGTTTTAATTCATTTACGCTACCTGTAATCAAGCACTGTTGACAAGCAATCCTCTTACAACGAGTCCTCGAAGCTGCGGCATCCTCGTGCGAAGCGCTCTTCAGATTTATCATCAGACCTTTTCAAGACTCAATGTCGCGCTTTTGGACGGCTGCATCAGTTGTTCCTTCATCACACCACACCACCTCGCATTAGCTTGACAACAAAATCACAAAATTAATGGCATTTCGGAGCGTCTGAAGGTGAAGAGAGAGACATATTTTGTGGCGAATAAAAAGGTAATTGTGCACATTTGGATCAGGCTAATAAATGGAGTGGACATTAAGAAGACCCTTCGTTAGCTTGCCCTTGTGACTACGTGGGCTCTCGTGGCTATGTCCTTGTGCTTGTGTGTGTCCTTGTGCTTGTGTGTCCTTGTGCTTGTGTCTCTTTGTGGTTGTGTGTGTATTTGTGTTTGTGTGTCTTTGTGGTTGTGTGTGTTTTTGTTTGTGTGTATTTGTGATTGTGGGTTTTTGTGGTTGTGAGTTGTGTCTTTTTGATTGTGTGCTCTTGTGGCTGTGCCTTGATTGCAGTCATTAAAAGTCCTTGGTGCCGTGCTATTGCCTCTCTGACGGATCATCTCATTTTAGCATCAATTTCAAGTTGGGGTTTTCATTAAGGTCGTCAGCATTCGACAAAATTTCAAGTTTATTTTCTTGCTCACGTGGGTCTTTGAGCGTCTCTCATGCGGTGCGTCATGGATAGCCGCGACGACTGATTTTCACACGAATAGTATTTTAATTTTGGCCACTTCTTCAACAAAAGACAGAAATTTCTATTTGAGACATTTTTGAAAAATGAGCGATTTTGAAAATCCACTAAATTTGAAGACTAAGAACTGTTAGGCGATTGTAAAGTTTTAACGAAAATGCTCATTAATCATACGCGAAAATATTTGAAACGTTAAAAACTTTCAGCAAATAAAATCTGAAAAAATGTTGTTTTCAATAATTGAAAAATTTCTTCTCATCGACTTCAACTCGATTTAACATATGAGACGTCGTGGCTGAGCACATGAATGCATTGAATTCGAAATAAAAACAACGAATAAAACATTTCAAAAAAAATCAAAATGCACTAATTTTGTTAATTATATTTGATCTTGCAAAATTTTTTTTGCTGTTTTTCCCTGAAAAACTTGTCTTTTGAAAGAAGTTTGTGAACCGAAATCTGAAAAACATTCGAAAACTTTATTTGGGAGCTTCTAGGCGTCTATTTATAGTTTCAATTACATTATAACCCGAAAAAAAAAGTGCACCCAAAAATGAATACTTTCGAAAAATTATAAAAGTAACAAATCCAACTTTGAATTAAAAATCAGTTTCGAATAATTTTTTTTAAATACGTTTATTTATAAATTTATTCATTTTTTTTCTTGAAACTTCAGGCATAGTGTTGTGGCTTTTGATGACGGTTTGCATCTTCAGCGTTGTTCTGCTGGTCTACTTGAAAATCAACTGGTGGGTTGCATAATTACAAACTCGGACTCAAAGTAATTGAGATTCAAATTCGAAAAACAAGATGTTGTTTCTGGAAATTTCTTCGCAAAATCTTTTTTTCACATTTATTACTTCGAGCTCATCACCTTTCAATTATTCTTCGTCTTCTTTCTTAATCAATCTGCCAAGCCAGATTGCCATTCATTCAACGATCCCTCCTTTGCCTTCTGCAGGTTCCAGCAACTCAAGCCGCTGAATCTCAGAAGATTATCTCTGCGCAAGAGGCACAATGAATGTTTCGAAGGCGAGAAAAGCACTATTCTGAATCTCAACAACGTCACCACCGCCATTCCTGTCAGTCTCCACCAGAGCGATGCAGTCACGCCGAACCATCTTCAAAAGATTCCCATCACGCCCAGTCATCATCACGCCACCACACCCAGCCATAAACATCACAACGAACAAGTGAGGGAAAGCGAAAACACAGTAATTCTGTTTTGTCCGCAATGCAATAAAACGCAGCAATTAACTGGTCGTTTCATTTATTAAACTTCGTCACTCCAAATCCTCAAAGCCTGCGTTCCTTGCGTCATCATCAGCACCAGCATCATCATCATCATCTTCTTCTTCTTCTTCTTCTTTTTTTTTCTTCTTCTTCTTCTTCTTCTTCTTCTTCTTCTTCTTCTTCTTCTTCTTCTTCTTCTTCTTCTTCTTCTTTTTCTTCTTCTTCTTCTTCTTCTTCTTCTTCTTCTTCTTCTTTTTTTTCTTCTTCTTCTTCTTCTTCTTCTTCTTCTTCTTCTTCTTCTTCTTCTTCTTCTTCTTCTTCTTCTTCTTCTTCTTCTTCTTCTTCTTCTTCTTCTTCTTCTTTTTCTTCTTCTTCTTCTTCTTCTTCTTCTTCTTCTTCTTCTTCTTCTTCTTCTTTTTCTTCTTCTTCTTCTCCATCCTATTCAACATTATTTTCGTCGTCGTCTTCATCATCACCACGGTCAACTGCATCACCAGTATCACAATTCTTCATGGTATCATTAATATTTTTATAGCGTCACATTTACTTTCAAAACCTCTCATCCTTCCATCATTAACACCATAATCTCTCTGTCTCATCAAGTCGTCGTTTCCACTCTATTTATTCACTGCACTTATCTCATTTTCCACATTTTATTTTTTTTTATTTATATTTTTTCAATCCTCCATGTGACATTCCATCATAAATTCTTCCTTCTCCGTCATGATTTCCTTCATTGTCACAAAGTGTCAACACCTACCAGATGTTTTTTTCGCATGCGCCAATATCCTCCATCGCATGCACCTGCATAATTCCGATACTCAAAATGGTGGTTAATGAGTATTTGCTCTGCCTCATTTATTTATTTATATTTCTGAACTGAACTAGAAACATTCAAAACTATAACAAAAAAATCAAAACAAAGAACTTAAAAAAAGAAAATGAAACAAAAAAATTAAAAAAAAGAAAATGAAACAAAGAAATTAAAACAAATAAATTAAAACAAAGAAATTAAAACAAAGAAATTAAAACAAAGAAATTAAAACAAAGAAATTAAAACAAAGAAATTAAAACAAAGAAATTAAAACAAAGAAATTAAAACAAAGAAATTAAAATAAAGAAATTAAAACAAAGAAATTAAAACAAAGAAATTAAAACAAAGAAATTAAAACAAAGAAATTAAAACAAAGAAATTAAAACAAAGAAATTAAAACAAAGAAATTAAAACAAAGAAATTAAAACAAATAAATTAAAACAAGGAAATTATAACAAAGAAATTATGTTCGATAGTTTAAGAATAATACGAGGCATAGCTTTTTCAATTTCATAACAGATACATCGTGTCGAAAAGGCCATTAATAAAGCGTCGATGTGCACTGTTCGTCTATTTTATGGAGGAATAAAAATGAAACCCTTTTCTTTTTATTGAGGGCTTTTGATTAAAATGTTGAAGTGCTTCGAAGGCTTTTCCAGCCGCATGAGCTTCATGCAACTTTTCGAAAGCTCTCATTTGGTTTTTCAAAACAAAAATAGCTTTTTGAACATAGAGTATGAAGGCAAGAACTAAGGGTTGTGTCCACGCGTGCAAGATGTGAACTTTTCATAAAAAATTCCGAGCTTACCAAAATCTATTGAACTTTCTATTTTCAGTTAAAACGGTATTCAACACTCAATGGCTCAAGCAGTCGAGTGATACTGGCGTTCAATTCAGGAGTTCATTTAATTCTCATCTTAAAAGTTTTCAAGTCAGAATATTTTAAATTAATTTAAAACCTCAAAAGGCATTTTGGAGACACTCATAATGACTGTAAGTGCAACTTTTTGTTTGCAAGAAATATTTTTTATGAACTCGAAAATAAAAGTTATTGGAATTATGAAGCGTTCGTCTGCACCAAAAATACATCGAACCGATTGTACTAAAAGGGGATTTCCATAAAACTTTCTGATAAACACATACCATTCATGAAATTAATATTTCGGAAAACAATGTTTCGATCTGAGTGGCCTTGCGAAAAGATTTAGTTGTCTGTTGGAGAAGCCAGGCCTTACAGAGAAGTACTAAGCCTTGCCTGCATCCCTCTGCATCCATTGAAGGGTAAAACGATGACGTCATATTGGTGACGGTTTACAACTGTTTCCTTTTCTAGGCGCGTAGTTTTTTGTATGAGTGGGTTACGGCGTGTAGTCCAAAAGACCCCTTTGAGTGAACTTATGTACGAGTGTCGCTATGTTCAACGGAACATTCTCAAAGTTTGCGTTTCCAAACAAAATTTTTCGGATAATGCATAGTTTGAATAAAATTCGTAAAAATACAAACGAAAGGAAATTCGAAATGTGTTCATTCGTTCAGCCCTCCACAAGGCACTCGCCACATTCAAACACCCATGGTGTTTCAAAGGGCAAGTCTTCATTCTATTTTCCTTTTATTTCATTTATGCAGTTTCAAAAACCAACAACTGTCTCAGGTATTAGACCTAAACCAACTCTATAAACCCCACTTGTATTGCATTTTGCTGGCAAGCAAGCCATTGAGAGTATATACCACATGTGAACGGACATTTTATATGACTAATAGTTTCAAAGGCAGAACAACTAGGAGACCCACCATAACATCCAACGGAACGCGTTGATAATTATACACTGGCAATCAAAGTTCAGGTGTGTGTTATAGAAATGTTCACTTCATTACATTCTCAGCTTCTCTTCGCTAGCCGCAAAGCGTTAGCATGCATACGTTGAATTTTTAATTTTATGCATGAGTTTCGTTTATTTAGGACTTTTTGAGTATTGACTTTCACTTCAAGGAAGGAATAAGCAAGAAGCGTCCCTTTCGTCAATGGTTTCTGCATTCTTCCATATTTTAACACATTCATTCAAATTTCATCTCAAGAGTCGTTTCAAGATTCATTTCAAGGTTCTCTGACAATCCTCCTGGCAGGTCGAAATTGCTGGTCCTTTGCAAGACACCCAGTGGTTGTTCTGTCGTAAGTGCTAACTTTAATGTTGCCTCATGAGAGCGTAAACAAGCGCCATAAACACAGTGTCTCCCATTATGAACGCTCACGTCTAATTTGAATAAAGTCATTATGCTTGCAAACTTAACCCTTTGAGCACCTACTTTCTATCAACATCACTGAGGCTACATGACGCCAGGTAAGTGGACTTACGTTGACTCTACGTCTTGCGTACAAATGTCTTCTTAATCGGAAGCAAATTCCAAAGAGGATTGTTTCGAGTGCTCCATGCATTCAGTTTGGCCAGCCTCCGAAATCGTTGCCTCAAAAAGAGTAACTTCAAAGTCTAAAACTTCTTGGTTGAGTGAGATTTTGCCAAATTGACGACTGAGAGGTTGACTTAATTTCAAATCACCGAGTGCTACTTATTTAGCGGCGCACTCAAAGACTTGAATGGCAATTTAGTTCGACCAAAGATTTGCATTCTAACACAAACGACCTCACACGACAATAAAGAGCCTTCGCGGCAACAATGCGATAGACTCGGACACACCGTGGCTGGTTGCAACTTTGACCTTTCATAAATAATGACGATTATGTCCTGACATGACATTTCGTGACTTGAAGGGGAACTGGATTGTTACTTTGTTCTCTTTCCTCGCTTCATGTGCTAATCACAACCAAATCAATTTAACTTGAAAATGCAAAAGGATAAACGCTTTCATATCTCAGCATTTCGTTTTAAGTTGTATTTCAACACTACTTGAGGGGTTTCTTACGCTCCGAAATTACTTATAAAGCTTACAAACGAGTCGCTGGCAGTAAAAACAGCGTCTTAGCGTGAGTCAATTTTAAGACAGCAATATGTCTTATGAGCAATGAGTGGACAGAAAACTTGATAGAGATAATTGAATAAAAGAGAACTTAATTAGAGCTTTGAGTGAACAGTAGAGAGCAAACGAAGGGATTAGAACTAGCACCTGAGTTGAGGCGAAGTTGTGGTGGTAGGCTAATGTAATGTGAACAAGGTACTCCAAAGTACTTTCTTCAAATTCACTTAAATACCTGTGTGCTAAGTTTTCTGAGCTTTCGAGAAGAATTTCACGTCTGGCGTCTTTGGTGTTTGTGGCCTTTTGATCAGTTTTTTCGGATTAAAACGAACCTGTAAGTTATTCTGCGTTTGATGGCTGTGATATATATAGAGGCACTGATTGAAACGTTAAAAATAATATGAGTTTGTTTATGATATTGATGACGGTGTGGGCTGCTTCTTAGCCACAATAATAGAAAGTTGCCTTCATTGAGACTAAGCAAACAATGGCAGGCTTGTGCCAATGTTGCAAGCAATGTTTTTTAGTCTGCACAAAATATTTAAAAACTCCCAGCTTTGAATCTTTCAACTAACTCCACACGTGTAATAAAACTTCACAAAAAAAAATAACGACGTACATAAAAATAAAAATAAAAATTTTAATGTGAAAATGTGAAAGTAAGCGATTATAAACAATATATTTTTTAATGTTTGCAGTGTGTGATCGTATGAACTTGTCGATGGGACATGTCTAGAGACTTTAATAGTTACAACAAGAGGGCCGTGCGTATGAATTTTGAAATTAATTCTTTGCGTCATTATTTCGTTTTTAAACTTAAAAAATTTAATTTGTTTATTGATTTGTTCAACTGAAAGTATGAAAAGTTAATTTAGCATAACTTAAAACTTAACATAAAGTAGATAACTTTTCTAACAAATTACGGAATCTTCAAAGTAAAATATTATGAAAACTACTATCTGAAATAATACAGTAGCTACCTCACGTAACCAAACAACACCCTATCTCATTGACAAACTCAACCACTTGACATATCTATGAAACACTCGACATTTTTCAAAGGCTGAGTAATAAACCATAGGTAGCCGAATGGACCAAGCAGGACCAGAAGATATGGCTCGGAGTGCAGAAGAGCAACGCCTCGGCGGTGCAGAGTGGCCTCAAGAAGGGGGGTGACCCCGCCAAACTGAACCCTCAAGGAGAACTGAGCAGGTTTGAAGACACAAATGAAACGTCAAATGAGATTGCTTTTTGTTTTGGAGTTCCAATCGTTTAAGTTATTTTATTTTAGTATTATTATTATTATTTTTATATTATTATTATTATTATTATTATTATTATTATTATTATTATTATTATTATTATTATTATTATTATTATTATTATTATTATTATTATTATTATTATTATTATTATTATTATTATTATTATTATTATTATTATTATTATTATTATTATTATTATTATTATTATTATTATTATTATTATTATTATTATTATTATTATTATTATTATTATTATTATTATTATTATTATTATTATTATTATTATTATTATTATAATTATTATTATTTGAAGTTTTTTAAAAACAACCGTGAGCGCTTTTGAAGCTTATTATCTTTTGATCAGATTATATCAGATCAGACTAAAATAGAAAAGATTAGATTAGATTATATTAGTTTAGATTAGCTCAGATTAGATTAGATAACGTTCATCCCATGGCCAGTCTGCACCTGGCTGCCAGGAAGGGAAACAGCGCCATGGTGGCACTGATCGTTGAACAGGCTCATTTGTTGGACTTGAACCACAGAGACCTCAAAGGTATTCTTCAAAGTTCCGATTAACCCGCTGACTTTCAGATTTATAATCTCTGCCGTTCATTGTTTGTCAATGGCTTGGCCCTAGCGAGCTAGTGGCCGGGTAGTTAGCATTATAAACAGCTTGCTGACGACAACGAGTACGTATCAATGACAAGCATGCCTGTGAATGACAAATTGTTCATTAAAAGCGACTAGCACCTCAAAAAGCTTTTTTGAACGCACAAATGTTTTGATTATATTGGAGGAGATAAAAATAATTGAATTAGGTTAGCTTAGGTTAGTTTGAATATATTAAATTAAGTTAGATAAGAGTAGTTTGAACAAACTTGTATAAACTCGGAATAGCTTAATGAGCCTTCCCAGGCAGAACACCTCTGCACTTGGCGGTCAGCATGGGTCACCACGACGTTGCACGACACCTCATCAACGTATGCTCCCTCCACTCTTTCGGCAACATTCTAATCTGAACTAATCAAGACATTTGTAACGCGTCTTTCAGCACTATGTTTAAAAGCATCCACACCGTTCTACTTGCACCTCCATTCGCTCTGCATAATGCAGCCCTAATTGTTCGTACTAGGAGGCCTGGGGGCAGCACGAGTCATTGAGAGTGAACATTCCAATGACTAAACCGCAATTTAGTTCAAAATAAACTGAAACGTACACGATTATGATCGAGTTTTATTATAATTTCACTTTTGAACTCTGCCACTCTCACCCCCCCCCCTCCCCAATGAAGAAACATGCCGATCTGATGGCGGAAGACACTGAGCAGATGAGTTTGATGCACTCTGCCGTGATGGGAGGTTACATAAACTGCGTGCTGCTGCTGATCGACAAGGGAGCACCCAACGACTGGCCTGACAAGGTGCCTGTTGGTAGAGTGGAAAAGTGACGAATTGTTTCGTTTGAATGGTGATTTGGATGGAGAATTGAATGGGGAATTGAATAGTGAATTGAATGGAGGATTGAACGGTGAATTGAATGGTGAATTGAATGGTGAATTGAATGGTGAATTGAATGGTGAATTGAATGGTGAATTGAATGGTGAATTGAATGAAAAATTAAATGGTGAATTGAATAGAGAATTGATACTAAAATAGTGAATTATTATATTTCTTTGGAATTTTGATTTTATCTTCAAGCCGGTGTAATAATTTTGAAAACACCCTTTCAAAACTGACCCGTAACCAGAAACCCCGATTTTGAATTTCAAAACTTCAAAAGTGAGATGAAAAGTTGAAAAAAACAATTCTGAAAAACTTCATTTTCCGCTCCAGAACGGCTTCACGCCCCTGCACTACGCAGCCAAGAAGAACCAGGCCACCTTCTGTAGCCTCCTTCTCAAGAACGGAGCTTCGGTTGACAGCAGGGACAAAACCGGCACGTAAGCGTGGATGGCTGGTGGTTGGTGGTCTGTGTGGAGGGTTGGTGGTTGGTGGTCTGTGTGGAGGGTTGGTGGTTGGTGGTCTGTGTGGAGGGTTGGTGGTTGGTGGTCTGTGTGGAGGGTTGGTGGTTGGTGGTCTGTGTGGAGGGTCGGTGGTTGGTGGTCTGTGTGGAGGGTTGGTGGTCTGTGTGGAGGGTTGGTGGTTGGTGGTCTGTGTGGAGGGTTGGTGGTTGGTGGTCTGTGTGGAGGGTTGGTGGTTGGTGGTCTGTGTGGAGGGTTGGTGGTTGGTGGTCTGTGTGGAGGGTTGGTGGTTGGTGGTCTGTGTGGAAGGTTGGTGGTTGGTGGTCTGTGTGGAGGGTTGGTGGTTGGTGGTCTGTGTGGAGGGTTGGTGGTTGGTGGTCTGTGTGGAGGGTTGGTGGTTGGTGGTCTGTGTGGAGGGTTGGTGGTTGGTGGTCTGTGTGGAGGGTTGGTGGTTGGTTGTCTGTGTGGATGGTTGGTGGTCTGTGTGGAGGGCTGGTGGTTGGTGGTCTGTGTAAAAGACTTACTAGGGTTTGAAGGTGTCTATAATCAAATTTTAAAAAGCTATGCTTAAAATACAATGAACCCCCACACCACTTTCAGTAATCACAATCACTTTTAAGTTTATAGGTGTTGAGGAAGACAACTTCATCTCGAGCACTTTGTATTAACTTTCTTGTTTGCTTCCTTGGTCTCCTATGGTCCTCCTCATCTCCCCCTTCAGGACCCCACTCATGCTCAGCGCTCAGAACAGCAACTCCTCCTTGTGCTCCTTCCTGCTGGGCAAGGGAGCCGACAAGGCCCTCAAGGACAAAGAAGGTGACTCGAACGTGATGTTGGTTTATTTCAATCACGGTAGGATGTTAACTTCTATATTAGGCCTTTAAAGACACTTCTTTACCCGCTCACAATAGCCTGGACATCGAATATAGAGACTGACGCCTAATTGTCCCAAGCCAAAATACATGTTTTTAAAGTTTGAGTTTCGAAGTGTTTTTGAATGGTATTTTCATTCGATGAGATTACAATGCAAATAGACTTCAGTCACGATAACTGTTGAGCTTATCGTCTCGTACATACTAAGCCGTTGGTCTGAAAAGTCAACGTCTCATGATATTCGCCTTCGTTTCTCAAGTTCAATATGAGAATTCAACGGAATAAGTTTTCTATAATCAAAATAAAAATTCGTTTCCGTTTTATTTCACAGAATGTGTAGATTTCTTTTTTTTTTCAGGCAGATTTTATTGAAAATTATTACAGAAATATTACATATTATATATTTTATATTTATTTACAAATTGAATTTATTATTATTTATTTTTTTTTTAATATTATTTTTTTATTTATTATTTATTATTATTATTATTATTATTATTATTATTATTATTATTATTATTATTATTATTATTATTATTATTATTATTATTATTATTATTATTATTATTATTATTATTATTATTATTATTATTATTATTATTATTATTACTTTTTAAAATCTTTATTATAAAAGTAGTTCCATATATCAAACTCTGGTCCTTTTATGAAGTTTAATATCACTTACTACACCATACAGTGTACAATAAGCATATCAGCCCAGAGTGGTGTGGTTGTTTTTAGATAAGGGATTGTTTGATATGGACGTTGTTGTGTTGTGTCATAACCCGTTTTGTTTTCTTTCATTGCATTTGAAGGTATCCACCTGATTCGACTCCACTATATTGCTCTTGGTGTGTTTTATCGCGTCGTGGTACAATATATTGTAGTGTACGAGGTGGCATTATATCGGCTTGTCTTTTTGTATGTTTTATGGTAAGTTGCTATTTTTCCTTCCATTGGTCTGATATCTTTTCCTTCAGTGAGTCTTGTTTTGGCTTTCATTTCACGACATTTTTGTTGTCGTTACAAACGACTAAGGCATGCAATCGATGGTCATCGTGACCCTCCAGGACACGACGCCCTGTGGCACGCCAATGACAAACACCACACAGCAGTCGTCAAGGTGCTGGATGACTCGAAGGGTGAGTCAAATCGGCTTTTAATCTTAGATTGTGGCGTCATTGCTTAATTAAAAAATTAAGGGCGTTAACTAACACGAGGTAATTCAGGTTTTTTATTTATTTTTTTTAAAATTATTATTTATTTAATTATTTATTTATTAAAAATCAATGTTTTGATTTTTGAAATAAAAGTCATGAAATGGAACAGTAAGGATGACATTTTAAATGACTTTTCTAATTATTGGACACAGCTGAAACACGATTACAAGGATCAAGTTTCTTATCGGACAATTTCTCAAGCAACCAAGGCTCCATAGAGCCTTCCAATGTGGGCCCCTCATTTGAATAAATTTTTGAAATTTCATAGAATTATTTTGACAATGTAATGCTCAAAAACACTTTGAAACTTTCAGAATTTGAAAAAAAAACTCACAAACCAAATCGATGAACTCGTCAAATGCGCCAGTGCCTTTGAACTATCGTACAAGGATAAAGAAGGGGAAGCCTTCAGGAAGAGCATGGACAGCTTGCAAGAACAAGTGAACAAACTCAAAAGCGCAATAACGCTGAACGAGGATTGGAGTGAAGATGAGGAGGAGGACGAGGAGCAAAAAAACAGGAAAGATGCCTTCAACCGCAAGTACGCCAACAGCTACAGGAAGCTGAAGAACCAGGTGGAGTTCAAGGACTCTGAAGACCTAGTGAACTGCATCAGCGAGAGTCTTCTGCATGTGCAGGTCTTGGACAAAGAGAACGAAGAGCTTCAGGAAAAAGTGAAAGACCTTGAAAGTCGCTTAGAAGCGCAGAGCAAAAACTCCTACTCCGGTCAACCAGAACATACCTTCAACGTGGACTCTTGTGCAGACGTGATGGTGCGAAATGAGTTGTTGCAAGAGGAAAACAAACACATCAAAAAGCTTTTGTCCGAACACATTTCTGACTTGGCCATCATGCAGAGAGCCCAAAGCAACTTCTACAACGTCCCTTCTGATCCCGAGTACGAAATTCTGATCAAGGAGGGAGATGCTTCAAGTTTAGAGCTCAAAGCGTTCAAAAACCACGTGAGAAGTTACATGGAACTTGAAAATGAGTACAAGGAAAGCCTGGCTGTCATTGAAGTTCTCAAGGAACAACTGGCGAAACACAACATCGAACACAACTTCTCGGAACTTTCTACGAACGACCAGTGGCAGCGACTAACGAACTCTTACAGAAACAACCTACAAGAAAACTTTAACATCCTACTCGACAATTACAACAGCTCACTAAAAGGCCCAGAAAACTCGAACGAGCAGTTTCTCCCGTTGACTTCAGCAAATAATTCTAATAGTTATTTTCCTCCAATTAAACTTGAAACCTCCTCCAAAGAAAAAAACGAAAAAATATACAAAAACAGCGATTCTATCGACCACCAAAACGTGTATTTGCAGCCACACACAGTGAGCGAAAGTTTTGAGAACGTTCTGTTGCAGAGAGACATTCTGAAGCAGGAGTCTGCAGACCTGAAGGCGATCATTGAAAGCCTCAGGAACGAACAACAGGGCAAGCTCGACCAGAACGAGTACATTGAGATGGGCGTGAAAGGAAAGAAGTCAGCCTCCCCAGCTGTTTCGAACGCGAAAGAAAAGAGCTCAGAGAATGAAAGCTTGAAGCGTGAGATTGAAATGCTGAGAAGAGATCTGAAGAATCATCAGCAGAGCAAGGAAGTTTTGAATCTGTTGCAAGACCACTACATCCAGTACTTCACCGACCCGACATCATCCACGTCATCCGTGGTGCCTCAAGAGCTGAAGCTGCTGGTCGAGAAGCTGATCGAAAACAACGAGAGTTTGATGAATACGCTGAAGGAAGAAAACGAACTCAAAAGCGAAATCACAAAGGAGCTTTCCAACAGCAAGCTCAAGATTGCTTCCCTGGAACAAAGCACCGATTCGTTTGGAGTTATGGCGGTCGAAAAGGACATATTGAAAAAGAGGGTTGAAGACTTGGAAAGTATTCTCGACCAGAACAACTTGGACAAGATCACACCGAGGCCCCTGCACGAAGAGAACTACAGCGACTGTGACACGAAGGAGTTCATTGACAGGTTCGTTTCGAACAATCTCTTCCTCTTCAATGGCGAGAGGACCAAAGGCCCCATCAACTCGTGCTTCGACCAGATCATCAGACTGGACAATTTGAGGAACGACCTGTTGGGAGAGAACGAACACCTAATGACCTTGAACAAGGAACAGTGCCACAAGATAAATGACTTGAAGAGCAATAATGAACAATTGGAACGTGAGAAAGTTGCTGCCATGGCTGCGGGCAGAAGCTCGCCATTGCTACTTGCTCCTGCCATATTGGTGTCCAGAGAGGAAGAAGTGTTTGCGGATGCTCTAGAAGAGGATGGCCGCTTGGGAGAATATGTGGCTGAGAAAGACGTGTTGGAGAAGGAACTTGAAAGCCTCCACTCCATCCACTTCACTGACTTGAGAGACAAAGAGAAGAAGCACCAGGAACTCACTTCTAAATTAATTGAAATCGAAAATAAGATCGCCAAAATCACTGGTTTCCACGAAGGCGCAAAAACTCTCAACGTCCCAAGCAATCTTCCTTCTATCGCCAATGTTTCTCCATCACGTGACAGCGACTCAGTGACTCAGGGCGATGAGGAGAAGCAGATGAAGAGCATCGAGATTCAGGGTGACAGTCCTTCTTTACAGTCAGAACTCAATGAAAGCGAAACAAGTGCAAAAGTCATCAAACTTGGAAACAAGGAACTAATCTTAACGAATTATTTGAAAAGTAACAACAGGTACTTACAGAACCAGCTTGACTACCTCTACCGTATTCTAGACGTTCAAGAAGGCTCGAGCATCAGCAATGAACCTCAAAGTCCCCAGAAAAACACTGACTTTTCGTCATTCTACAAAACGAGCTTGAAAAAAAAGAAAAGAAAAAGTCACAATGACCAAAACTTTCTAGAAAAACTTCAGAAAAACAACGACCTCCTTACCAGGAAGTTGAGTCAGGCTCACGATAGAGTAGATGAGGTGATACTCGACTTGAAGAGTCAAGTATCAATCAGGAATCGGATTGAAGGCGGTGTTGCAGGCGACGGTGAAAGACAGAATATTCCTATTTGTAAAGAGGTCTCAGACTTCATCAAAAACTTGGAGCTTTTGAATGAGCAACAAAAAACCTCGTTGGACGAAAAGGAGAAGGAGCTGCAGGAAATGAGTGTCTTCCCAGACGAGTACCAGAGGCTCCTTTCGAAGTACAACAACCTGTTGCGGGACTACACACAACTGAAGAGACAAACTCAGCATGCTGCTGACAACCAGCCTTCTTTGAGTCTACAGCAAGCTGAGTCCAGTCAAGCTGATCAAGCCACCTTGTTGGAGCCCCAGCCTGAAGTAGGCAAGACAACGCCCGTGATAATGGTAGAAACGACATGCGAGCAGTTCCTGGGAGGCCACGACAAGGAGGTGCTTCCCAACCTGAGGAAGGAGCTGGCTAACATCAGAGTGCACAAGAGTCTGCTGGAAACTGACAATTCGGAGCTGAAAGCGGAAATTGAGGCTTTGAAGAACAGATTGGCTACGTCACAGGAAGTCATAAGCAAACAAACTCATATATTGATGCGTTCAAACGGAAGAAGTTTTAAAAACGAAAATAGCGAAAATAATTCCATAAAAGAGAAAAACCGTCCTGAACAAAATGTGAACATTGATTCCAGTGACAGAGGAGAGAAAAGAGAAGAAGGAAGTGAAAAGATGCTACATCATGGTGGTTCCAACACTGATTCACGCGATGATGACAAAGAAATTTCTGAGTCACAAATTGTTCCAGAAGGTTGTCACGTCTCTTCACGAATGAGGATCGACAGAGAACTGACGATTCCCATCAGCGCCTGTGTTCCAGACCACGTCTGGGCCTCTCTCACCGACTCACACCTGCATTCCGAATGGAATGGTGCCGAAAGGGAAGATGAGAGTGATGGAGAAAAAATTTCAGAACTTCAAAAAGAAGCCCTCTACCTTGAGATTCGTAGACTGAGGGAGTGCTTGAGCTCAACCAGAGCCGAACTTGAAAGCTACAAGGCCATTGGTGAGTGGTTTATTTCACAGTATGAATATATATATGCTCATATATGAATGATTAGTTTATTTTAAAATTTTAAAAAAACTAATGTGTTTAAAATAACAGCTTGGGATTTAAAAAATATTCATGCCTATTGTACGTCTGTGCACCAGTATAGCATCAGATTGAATTGTTATAGAGTTCAGCAAGAGAGACTTTTCAAGTCCCGGGTCTTGCGAGGACTTCACGAGGGAGGAGGTTGACAGTCTGAGGAGAGTCAGAAGGCAGTTGGAAAGACAGGTGGCGAGTCTGGAATACAAACTGAACGAACGAGCCAAGTATGAAAGGTAATTCTGACTGTTTTTTTTTTAATTTTTGCTCTGCTGATAAATCACAACGGCTTTTTGTCATGCATTATGCATCAGCCCCATTCATACACTCTGGTTGAAGTCAGTCTTGTTTTTCAGAATTTTATTCAAAACGAAAGCAATTTGAATAGCTGGTTTTACGTCTGTACAAATTAAAATAATCTTGTTTGAAGATTCTATTTGAAAAGCGGTTTCTGTTTACTTTAACACTTAAGGCTGGGCATAAACTATGAGCTGTTGGAGGCGAGGAAATTACTGCATGCAAAGATGAGAGAACACACGGAGAAGCTCGCAGAGTGGGAACACAAAAGTGATGAATACGAGCGAGAAGTCAAACATTTGAAGGCCAAGATACGCATTCTGGAAATTGACAACGACGGTCTGAGAAGTCAAGTGGCCATGCAGCTCAACTCTCGAAAGGCTGGTGTATTCATTTGCTCTTTCGCAAAATGTTCTTTAAATTATTAATTTAATTTTAGATTGAATTAATTCAAAATACATAAGTATTGATAAATCTTGACAACCCTATCACTTGCTAGGTTTACAACAACTCTGGAGACAAGGACTTGATCAAGATAATGAGAAATGAAAACCTCAAACTTCAAAATTTTTTAGACATTCTTCAAAAAACAACACTTTCTCCCAAACTCTCGAACGACGCCGACGACGAAAATTCCCAAAAGGTTTGAATTTATTTTTGTTTAAAAATTCATTTCAGTTCTTCCTTCAGTCACTTCATAACACCTCAACACCGCATTCTGGACTATTTGGACCATTTTTAATCAGATTAGCGGCATAAAACGGTTGCCCTTGAAACAATCAGCGCCCAAATTTCCTCAAAACTGACCATTTTGATTTATTATCGATATCTTGTATAATTTATGTTTAATGATAATAATATCATTTTAATGTTTTATATTATTATTTAATAATAAGAAGAATCATCAGTAAGCGTTAATCATCAGTAAATTATCGGTTCATGATTATGAAAACGTCTCAAAACAAAAATGCAAGTTTGAGGTGGTGGGAGGGGTGGATGAGAAGAACCATCGAGAAGATCTTCTTGAAGGTACTTGACACTCATACTGAGGATTCACTTTCGTATTGGATATAAAATCAGATTTGAATATTAACATCAGTGTAAATAACAATTTAAATCGTAGTTTAGATGTTGATATTGGACTGGCTGTTTAATTACAAAAGTAATGTTTTATGAGCTTTCAAAGCTGACTTGTACGCTAGAAACACTGTTCCGTATGATGTAAGGAAATGGCAATATGCTATATCTAGTAGTAAAATCTGTTGAATAATTTAATAAAATTATTTTTTTGATTCAGTTTGATTTCCTATTTTCTTGAGTTCAAGTGGAAAGAGTACTATTGACGCTTTATATTATTTTCCATTTTTTTCTTGTTTTCTTTTTCCATTTTGTTATTTTAAATTTTCATTTTTCATTTTGCTTTTTATTTTATTTTTAAATTAAATAAAACAAAACTGACGAAATAAAGATGATGGGATGGACTTCAAAACGAAATCCTACACGCAAAGCAGCAGTTGCTGTCAAGCCTTCAGGTGGGTGAAGCTATTGAATATAAAGTAGATCAGCCTTTCATTTTCTGAATAATTTCAAAAAAAATCTTCAAAGTTATTTCAAAATATTTTCTTCTACCCACTTCAAAAGAAATTTCGTTAAATTATTGATGTGCTATTGTAACATGAAGTATTTATCGCTTTGATACAGAGAATGACGATGAAGGAAGAGAAAAAGAAGAAGAAAAAAAAGAAGAAAAAGAAGAAGAAAAAAAAAAGAAGAAGAAAAAAAAGATGATGAAGAAAAAGAAAAAGAAGAAAAAAGGAGAATATTAAAGCGATTGAGTAAATTCAAGAATTTGACATTTTGGAAAAAATTAGAAAAATTAGTTAGATTTTCAAGATTGCTAGCAAATACGATACAATCAATCAACGTATTGTTGGTGCACGAGAAAGCTTCAAGACCACGCATGGATCCGTTGACAAATATTTAAACAGTTTTTTACCCGATTGTGTTGATATACGTCGCTATTTCTAGTTGTTTTATATGTGCACGCAAATGCTTGTTTGTACTTTCATTGTCACTAATCAAAACAACAATTGGTACTTGCATATTTTTGAGCACGCAAAATTATCTTCACATTCAAGTCGTTATCTAATCAATGTTCGCAGATTTTTCGATTAAACACTTTTTATACATCGTCACATTCCTCTACATTACCATCTTTTGTTCCGAAGGCATGTGCAATTATATTTGAAATGTCATCAAGCTTTGAAGGAAGAAACTCGTGGTATTCATTGCTTTTTTCACAAATGCGCCATCAAGGAGACGAAGGATTTCATGATGGTGGTTACAAAAATGAGAACCAAAAAGTGAAATAAAATTATAATTTTCAAAATGAAAAGCTCACGATGGAAACTTAATACATGGCATATTTGGAAGACTCATTTACAACTCTCATCAGGGCATTCCTTCTTCAAAATACTCTTCATAAAAATTGCAAACGTTAATATGTCATAAGCAGATCCTCTTTGTGACGTGGAATTCAAAGGACTAGACAAAAGGTTGCTAATGAAATAGGCAAAATGTGGAAAAATAATGCATTTTGTACAAAAAAAGCAGCAAGAGGGTGAAATTGTAATTTTGAAGATGTAAAATGGATGGATGGAAGTCTGACAAATGATCACATCGCAAGACAACTTCCCGCGTAGCACAAACGCTTAAAAAACTTTATGCAAGTAACACAGTGTAGAAAGGAGGAGAGAGTTTACCAACCACACCCCCCAAAGGCGGCATGGGCAGAGCTTGAACTAGGTGGTCTTTGACACGACGTCTGACCACGTCAAGATGTGAAAAGCACCGAGAGAGAGATCATCACCAGAGGACCTCGTGGAACAACTTGCAGCTTCGTCTGTATTGTAACTCAAATTCTCACTTTTCACATGATTCCTTATCGTTTCGGAATGGCTCGTACGTGCGTGTGATGGTGTATCACAGCCACCACCACCTCCACAATGATGACCATCAGAGCCATTAGCATGTCCGCCCTGGTGAGTGTGCCTGCAGAGCTGAGCATCATCGACGGCGTTGGAAGCATCCGACCTGAAGAGTCGTTCGCTGAGGCTCCTGTAGCCCCTGCCAATGGTGACGAACATGCCTCCATTCCCCCCCCTGCCCCCCTCCTCCCCCTCCGCACTCCTGCTGCCCTGAAACACCATTGACCTGGTCGAAAAGTTGTCTGAATGCGGTGAAGTGGCTTGTATTGCAATATTTTTATTGTTATTATTATTATTATTATTATTATTATTATTATTATTATTATTATTATTATTATTATTATTATTATTATTATTATTATTATTATTATTATTATTATTATTATTATTATTATTATTATTATTATTATCATTTTTTTTCTTATTGTTGTTATAAAGGCTGACAAGGTTGTTTTGGTTGTTGTTGTTGTTAGTGGCGCCAGAAACAAGGTGTCCGAATCCTTGGAGGGAAGGAGCACCAGATGGATGTGGGATGTAGGAATCTCGAAGAGGCGAAAGTGAAGATGAAGAAGACGACGATGATGATGGTGGTGTGGGTGGTCTAAGAGGCAGTATGGTGAGGATGCTGGGTGGGATGTTGGAGTGAGGTTGGCAGAGAAAGGAGGGCAAGAGGGAGGTGGCGTGAAGTGAAAGCAGGAAGCCGTGGGAAGTGCCTATGTACAGGTGGTTGTTGAGCACACTCATGCAGCTCACGTGGTGTTGCTGTTGCCCTGTGGTGGTGGTGGTGGTGGTGGTGGTGGGGGTGGTGGTGGTGGTGGTGGTGGTGGTGGTGGTGGTGGTGGTGTAAAAATGGTGATTTTAATAGTGGTGGAAAAAACTATACTGAACTGTATCTAACTTGAAAACCCACAAAATATAAAATATAGCGAAACGGCTCATGAGTTATAAGTAATTGATTGAAGCTTAACTACAAAGAATTATAATTGTTGTTAAATGCATTGAATTGTTGTTAAATGCATTGAATTGTTGTTAAATGCATTGAATTGTTGTTAAATGCATTGAATTGTTGTTAAATGCATTGAATTGTTGTTAAATGCATTGAATTGTTGTCAAATGCATTGAATTGTTGTTAAATGCATTGAATTGTTGTTAAATGCATTGAATTGTTGTTAAATGAATTGAATTGTTGTTAAATGCATTGAATTGTTGTTAAATGAATTGAATTGTTGTTAAATGCATTGAATTGTTGTTAAATGCATTGAATTGTTGTTAAATGCATTGAATTGTTGTTAAATGCATTGAATTGTTGTTAAATGCATTGAATTGTTGTCAAATGCATTGAATTGTTGTTAAATGCATTGAATTGTTGTTAAATGCATTGAATTGTTGTTAAATGCATTGAATTGTTGTTAAATGAATTTAATTGTTGTTAAATGCATTGAATTGTTGTTAAATGAATTGAATTGTTGTTAAATGCATTAAATTTATCGTTGAAGAGTCCACCAGTTGTGTGGCGGGAGTGGTGAGTGGGCAGGAAAGAGGTGAAGTGAACGAAGGAAACGATGCAGTTGCTGAGGTGGTTCCATCTGTAAATGCAGGTTCCTGTGTGGCAGTGGTGGTGATGATGGTGATGGTGGTGGTGGTGGTAGTGATGGTGGTGATTATGGTAGTGATGATGATGGTGGTGATGATGATGGTGATGGTGGTGATGATGATGGTGATGGTGGTGGTGGTAGTGGTGATGGTGGTGGTAGTGGTGGTGGTGGTGGTGGTGGTGGTGGTGGTGGTAGTGGTGATGATGGTAGTGATTGTGGTGGGATCAATAGAACACTGAAAATGATGAATCCCTAAAAACAAGAAAAAGTAGAGAAAAACATCATAATTTCAGTAAAAAAAAGATACTCATAAGTTGAGTATTCTTATAAACAAAAAACCTGTTCAAAGGTTGATTGATTTCATTCAAAATGCTCTCTGCTCACCTGGATACACGTAGGAAAAAAGATGCGATGCCTTGTTGGACTCTCCAACGATCGAGACAGTGTCACAAAGCTTGGGTAAAGAGGGCAATGATGAGGAGGAAGAAGAAGAAGATGAGCAAGAAGAAGGAGATGAAGAGGATGATGATGACGATGGTGAAATTGATGACGAAGTCAGCTGGTTAGTTGCTTTTGGCTGAATGGATGGATGAGGAAAAAATCCGTTAGGTTTGGAAGCATCGGTACATGAGTTGCTGTTGTTGTTGTTGTTGTTGTTGTTGTTGTTGTTGTTGTTGTTTAAGTGACTGTTGGATGAAGGAGAAGGGTTGGTTTGGTGGGCGAAAGTGGAAGCAGAAGGAGCATGGCTGGACTGGAAGTGTGAGGTAGGCTTGGAACAAGAAGAGTAGGGTGGGTGGGGAGGTGAAGTGTGGCGGCCAGAGAAGTGGGAAGGTGAGTGAGAAAGCCTCTCGACCTGGTGCAGTCTCTCAGAACCAACCCTCCACACCACTATCGATCCCTGCGTCTGCCCACACCACAAATAGCTTCCTCTGAAAAAGATTCGGTGAAAAAACTTGAAAAAATCAGCGATAAAAAAACCGAATTATTATGAAGTTTACCGATTTTAATTTTTGATTTTTCATCATAATATTTTATTATACGCATTAATTTTTTTTAATAACAAGTATGAGAAAACAGCGGCACAACTCACGTTTTATTCTGCACGTAAAACATGCAGTGAACCAGAGATCCGTTACCCGGGTGTTGGAGCATTTTGTGGGTCGATGAGGACGGAGTGGGTTGGGTGGATGGAGGAGAAGAAGGAGGAAAAGAGTTCTTGTTGGTGGTGGTTGGTGTGGAGCGAGGGTAAGACGAGACGTTGCTTGACTGGTGGGGAATAGATGGATGTGTCTTTTTGGCATGATAAGCATGGCTATCGAAGGAGTGCTTGGTGTCAGCAAGAAAAGACTGGTCACCAGGAGTAGGATTGTTAGGGCTTGTTGACTTGTCAGTGACAGAGTGTTCACGTACAAGGGTGGCAAGCGGTACATGCGCGGTGGAAGAGTCGAAGATGACTTCATCACCTCCTTGTTTGCTGACCCCATTCGAATCGCCACCTCCGCCAACAACACCACCCCTACCACTACCACTACCACTACCATCACCACTACCACCACCACCATCGCCACCGCCACCACTGATGAGTTGAGAGTTGTTGGGGGCAGGCGTGCAGAGGATGAAACGACCATCGTTCAAGAGCACACACACCCTTCCTTGCACCGGGCAGATGAGGGTGATGCAGGCTGGAGTTTCTGCCACTCTCAAGCTGCTCGTCCTTGAGAAGTCGTCGCGACTGCAGTGACGTGGTGTGGTCGTTTGTGATGTGGTGTGGTCGTTTGTTGTGTGGTGTGGTCGTTTGTGGTGTGGTGTGGTCGTTTGTGGTGTAGTGTGGTCGTTTGTGGCGTAGTGTGGTCGTTTTTGGTGAGACTGTTTTTGGTATGTTAGGTTTGTCATTTCAAATGGAATGGCAGGGTGTGACGTAGTTATTATGATCTAATGTAGTTGTGGGTGATCGACTGTGGTTCAGCTAAAGGTGTGGAGCGATCGAAGAAGTGTGGTCCGACATCAGCGTGATTCATCAAGTCTCATTTCTGAATTGAAAGATACACAAGAAGATCACCTGAGGACTAACACACGCGCGTCTTGAGTGCCACACCACACCTGCTCTCCCACCACACACATGCACGTCACAGCTGCCACCTCCGTGGATAGCTTCTGCGGGGTCAAGAGGAGTTTGTGTACCTCTACCAAGGTGTTCATTTAGATTTGCAAAGAGCATTATTAACTCAGCTGTTTATTTAGACTTGCAAAGAATATTAACTCTGGTGTTTAAACATTGAAGAGGCGCATTATATAAAAAAACTCTTGAATAGATTGAAATAATACACAAAAATGATAATATTAAAGAGTTATTGGAGATGATACATGCAGTGGACTGAATAACGTAACTAAGGAAGCACCACCACGTGATGTCTCCTACCACCTTTACGTGCACATCGCCCTCCTCAGAACAGGTGTACAGAAAGAGGTTGCAAGATTTCTTGGACCTTCTCCTCGAAGATGAAGAGGAGGAGGAAGAGAATGATAAGGAAGATCGTGTTGATGATGGTGATGATGAGGATGATGATGATGGTTTGGTTGGTGATAGGGAGGATTCGACGTAGATCAAAACTTCGTAATGTTTCTTGGCTGGAAAAAGTATTGCTTAATTTGAAATAAAAATTATTTTTTGAATGACAGCTGAAAAATTGAATCAAAACTGAAAAAAATCCAACAAAGGTGACAAAAAAACTGAAAACAAAAAAAACAATAGCAAATAATGGTAGACATTTCATTGCAGAAAAACACAACTTTTCTTTATCTAATCTAATCCAATCTAATCTAATCTAATCTAATCTAATTTAATCTAATCTAATCTAATCCAATCTAATCTAATCTAATCTAATCCAATCTAATCTAATCTAATCTAATCTAATCTAATCTAATCTAATCTAATCTAATCCAATCTAATTTAATCTAATCTAATCTAATCTAATCTAATCTAATCTAATCTAATCTAATCTAATCATTTACATAGCGCTTTACTTTCTTTACCTTCTGCTACTAACACAACAAGTCGATAAGAACAGCGATAAGCGACATTACACTCACCAATGACTTTTTTCACATCCACAAGCACACACGCACACTTCACGTCCACAGTGCCCGACCACGCGTTGAGCAGACGACAAAACTCCGGCTGTCTAGAAAACTCCTCAATCTGTTTGGCTGAAGGCCTCTTTTCAGGGTCATGTGACCAACATGACGTCAGAAGTTCTAGAACATTTGTGGGGAACTTGGTCTCCTGGAGGAAAATAAAGAAACGGTTCATCACTCAGGTATTTAACTTCTCCACGCGTTGAGCTATAACTTGAGCCAACGATCAATACATTTATTGAAATATTGAAAAAATATATAATTTAAATATAGAATATCTAAAGCATCACGCCACCACTCCAGCACCACACAAAACCCACCCCAGCTTCGTCATCTAATCACTACCACCACTTAAACTCCACAGCACCACACCACACCACACCACACCACACCATACCACACCGTAGCACCACATTACAGCACCACACCACACCACACCACACCACACCACACCTTCATCATCAGAGCTGGTCTTCCTCCGGCCAGGACATGGCTCTTGAGGTTGATCTTGCAGGTGCCCAGATAGGGGTCTCCTTCGTAGGGAAACTTGAGGGTCAGCAGCTCGTACATCAGAAGCGCGAAAGAGTAACAGTCCACCTTAGAGAGGTTTGGATGAGTGGGTAAACAGGTGAATGATAAAATAGGTGTGTGAGTGAGTTGAGGCTTGGTACTTTTACTATTCCAACTACTCCTACGCCAACAATCTCTACTACGTTCCCCATTACAACTTCCATCACAACCCTCACCACAACCTCCATCCAACCCCCTCAACCTTCCCCCAGTCCTCCTCAACCTTCCCCCAGTCCCCCTCAACCTTCCCCCAGTCCCCCTCAACCTTCCCCCAGTCCTCCTCAACCTTCCCCCAGTCCTCCCTCAAGCACCTTCTCGGTGTAGGTTTCTTCTCCGTTCTGCAGGATGATCTCAGGCGCCATGAAAGGCAGAGTGCCTGCGAGTCCTTTGGTGCCACTCGGCAGCACCACCCTACTCACACCATAGTCCGCAAGCTTCACGTCAGCAGGCGTGGGTGTCTGGTCAGCAGCTGTTGTGTGCGAGCGTGGAGAAGCAATTTAACAAGAAGCTGTTGTGTGCAAGTGGAGGAAAGACTTTTATAAGGATATAACATGAGACTACAAGGATGCTTTATGGAGATTTCATGAACAGCACTGAAACATCTTGGTCGATCTGGTTGCCCCATACCACCGAAGCACACGAAAGAATGCTGCCCTTAGCCTCCTCTCGCCCACTAAAACTGCCACAACCCTTCAACTTTTTATAACCTCCATAACCGTCAAACCACTACGACTGTTGCAAGCAATCTAACTGTCACGGGCGCTGAAGCCACTACAACCCTTGCAAGCACTGAAGCCACTACAACCCTTGCAAGCGCTGAAGCCAGTACAGCCCTTGCAAGCACTGAAGCCAGTACAGCCCTTGCAAGCACTGAAGCCAGTACAACCCTTGCAAGCGCTGAAGCCAGTACAGCCCTTGCAAGCGCTGAAGCCAGTACAGCCCTTGCAAGCACTGAAGCCAGTACAGCCCTTGCAAGCACTAAAGCCAGTACAACCCTTGCAAGCGCTGAAGCCAGTACAGCCCTTGCAAGCGCTGAAGCCACTACAACCCTTGCAAGCACTGAAGCCAGTACAACCCTTGCAAGCACTGAAGCCACTACAACCCTTGCAAGCGCTGAAGCCAGTACAACCCTTGCAAGCACTGAAGCCACTACAACCCTTGCAAGCGCTGAAGCCACTACAACCCTTGCAAGCGCTGAAGCCAGTACAGCCCTTGCAAGCGCTGAAGCCAGTACAGCCCTTGCAAGCACTAAAGCCAGTACAACCCTTGCAAGCGCTGAAGCCAGTACAACCCTTGCAAGCGCTGAAGCCAGTACAACCCTTGCAAGCGCTGAAGCCACTACAACCCTTGCAAGCACTAAAGCCACCACAACCCTTGCAAGCGCTGAAGCCACTACAACCCTTGCAAGCGCTGAAGCCACTACAACCCTTGCAAGCGCTGAAGCCAGTACAACCCTTGCAAGCACTGAAGCCACCACAACCCTTGCAAGCACTGAAGCCACTACAACCCTTGCAAGCACTGAAGCCAGTACAACCCTTGCAAGCGCTGAAGCCAGTACAACCCTTGCAAGCGCTGAAGCCACTACAACCCTTGCAAGCGCTGAAGCCACCACAACCCTTGCAAGCACTAAAGCCAGTACAGCCCTTGCAAGCACTAAAGCCACCACAACCCTTGCAAGCACTAAAGCCACTACAACCCTTGCAAGCACTGAAGCCAGTACAACCCTTGCAAGCACTAAAGCCAGTACAACCCTTGCAAGCACTGAAGCCAGTACAGCCCTTGCAAGCACTGAAGCCACTACAACCCTTGCAAGCGCTGAAGCCACTACAACCCTTGCAAGCACTAAAGCCAGTACAGCCCTTGCAAGCACTAAAGCCAGTACAGCCCTTGCAAGCACTGAAGCACCAAGGAGGCACAGAGGACCTGGCAGGCGGTGAGGGAAGGACCACACGAGAATGTTCTCCGACTTGAGATCCCGGTAGATGATCTGCTTGGAGTGCAGGTACTTGAGAGCAGACGACACCTGGCGAGTAATGGTTTATTTAATCAATTAAACTAACTCAATGAAGTTGATAGGTCATATAATGTGACGATTCCTTTGATACCTCATACACGAAGCAAGTAATAAAATTTCAAAAATCAGCTGAAATATTGATATTATAAGTAAGATTACAGTAGTTCCAAAATGGTCATTGAGTGAGGAGTGCTAGAATTACTTGTCACACACACGCGCATCTCCTCCCCCACACACCCACCTGCAGAATCACTTGTTGCACGGTAAGGAGGGGCAGTCTGGAGGCGTGTCTAGAGAACCTCTTGAGGTGTTCGTTGAGGCAGCCCAGAGGGGCGAGAGCGAGGATGAGACAAAGAGGAGACACCGAGATGCCGACCAGGGATACCACGTGGGGGTGTTGAAGATGTAGCAAGATTGAGAGCTCCTTGCGCACTATGGTGTAAGCCTCGCAACAACTCTGACATGGGTCTTTGTTCCACATGCTGATGTCCCTCTGTGGTGTGGTGTGGTGTGGTGTGGTGCGGTGGGGTGTGAAGTGGTGTGGTGTGGTGTGGTTTAATGTGGCGTGATGTAGTATGGTGTGGTGTGGTGTGGTTGCTAACATGCGTTTTGTGGTGATAATTGATGTGGTGATGCTTTTTGTTGTGATGGCTGTTGTGATGATTTTTGTGGTGATGGCTGTTGTGATGATTTTTGTGGTGATGGCTGTTGTGATGATTTTTGTGGTGATGGCTGTTGTGATGATAGCTGACGGTGGTTGTAATGGTAGAATTTGTGATAGTTATTGATACGGAAAGTCTAAACAAATGCAATCGGGTCAAAAGCTTTGATGTATTGATTTCATAACTTCAAAATTAAAACCAGTACTAGCGGCCCCTTTACCACCATCAACACCATCATCATCATCATCGCAAACACCAGTGTTCCCACCACCACCAACAACAGCAGCCCCAGCAGCCACAGCATGCACCTTGATGTGTCTGATGACGTCTGCAGGCAGCTCCTCCTCGGGCATCACTGGCTGCAAGAACTTCAACGCCACCGCTTCCACTTGCTCTGTCGCCTGTGGTGGTGGTGGTAGTGATGATGGTGGCTGTAGTGGTGGTGGTGGTGATGATGGAGATGGTGGGGGTGATGATGGAGATGGTGGTGGTGATGAAGATGGTGGTTGTGAAAAAAAAGAATTGGTAAGTGAAAATAAAGAGAATAAATAGCGAATGAGGATGTCTTTCATGAATCATTAATGTTCGCTATGAACAGAATTCCACTAAAAACAATTTTTCACCGTGGAAAAAATTTCGCTATAAAAATGGTTTCACTCAATCCAGTCTTTCATTATGCATACAGGAAATAATTAGAAAAAAAAAAAAAATTTAGGTTTAAAAATTAAAACCGAAGAAAAAAATTCATAAAAAAGAGAACATAGCTGAGGACCCTGTGTGTGATGGTCCCTGAGAAGACGGCTCCGAAGGTGCCTTTACCCAGAAAGTGTTGTCTGTGGAGGTTCTCGTGAGAGACGAGCAAGTCCGCCTTGAGATCGTAAAAGACCTGTCCGTGTGGTAGCGTGTGGTAGCGTGTGGTGGCGTGTGGTGGCGTGTGGTGGCAAAAAGTCACACATAACTCGCCTCAGTTGCTTGCCTTGGCGCTTTACAAATTAGATTTATTATTATCAACTCACACAAAACGAATCTGGAAATCAAGAAATAACTCCTTAACCATCCCAACAGGCGATGAACGAGCAATTGAGAAGAGAGGAGTGGTTGAAAGTGGCAAAGGCCTCCTCACCGTGTCAGGAGCGACGTGCAAGAAGTGAACGAAGCCCGAGAGATCGGCAGCGAAGGCAGGACCCAGGTTTCCGTGCTTGGGACAACTGACCACTTTGTTCAGCTGCGCTATCTGGATGCACTGCTCCACACTCAGGCAGTACACAACTCTCGCTGGAGACTCCGAATGACTCGTGAAACTCACTGGAGCCTGCTTCCTGTGGTGTTTTGTGGTGTTGTGTGGTATTGTGTGGCGTTGTGTGGTGCTGTGTGGTGTTGTGTGGTGTTGTGTGGTGTTGTGTGGTGCTGTGTGGTGTTGTGTGGTGTTGTGTGGTGCTGTGTGGTGTTGTGTGGTGTTGTGTGGTGTTGTGTGGTGTTGTGTGGTGCTGTGTGGTGTTGTGTGGTGTTGTGTGGTGCTGTGTGGTGTTGTGTGGTGCTGTGTGGTGCTGTGTGGTGCTGTGTGGTTCTGTGTGGTGTTGTGTGGTTCTGTGTGGTTCTGTGTGGTGCTATATTATTGTATCGAGTTGGATGATTTCAATTTGATGGTTGCAAGACGGATTTTTTGAATACTACGGTGATTGAACAGCGCTGCATGCCGAAAGTTATCAAATCACGAAAGTTTAAAATATCCATGAAAGAATGGCAAAGCACAAGCTCCGATAGCAACAGAGAACAACAAAGGACTGTAAGACCACAAGAACCTGCGCATGGGCGGACGAGGAGGGGGTGGGTGGAAAGTTTCCACGCTGGTGGGAAGGAGCTTTTCCTTCAGCAAGTTGAGGGCTTTGAACGACGAGTGGGTGGGAGACAGGGTGGATAACTTGTGGAGAACTGAACTGTCTACCGCCGACGGCAAGCTTTCCGCGCTGGAGTCGTAGTCGTGCAAGTCGACGTTGACGAAGCCGTCGACGATGTTGTTGTCGCAACTGAGCAGCTCCTTCTGTTGCATCAAACACTGCGTGCAGGGCACCAGTCGGTTGATGAGCAGTGAGCCCTTGGTGGGGTGTGGAAGGAAAGAGGTGAGATGAGTAAAAACAATTATTCTACAACAAATATTCAGATATTTTTTACTTTTTATAATTCATTTTAATATTACTTTTCCATTCCATGGCTATAAGACTTTTTTAATTCCACAGTATTTGAGCAAGTTATTCAATGGAAGTATCAAAATCCCCCATTAACTCAGCCACGAAGCAACAAAACTCAAACCTTGATGTCCTTGGTGAAGCGAGTGCCGATGCTGGGATACCAGTCCTCCAAGAGGGTGTCGATCTGCTCCACCACCATGGTCAGCAGCCTCACGGCGGTCTCGGAGGTGGGGTAGATAAGGATGGAGTGTTCTTCATCGGAAGGCTTGAGTGAGAACGACTCGTTGAAGACCACGATTTCGAGAAAGGAGGATTCCGTGTTGAAGACTGAAGTCCACGTGAAGTTGTTCTCCTCCTTGAGCACCAGGTGGTACTGCTGGTAGTCGAAGACACCTGAAGAGGTGGTGGCAGAGACCTCCTTGACTCGCAGGATAGGCAGTGAGAGGTACTTGAGTTCAAGGCCAGTCTGCCAGCAGTGCCAGTAGGAGCCAGGCAGGTTGTTCACGTCAACTCTGTGGTCCTGCAAACCAGCCAAGCTGTACAGGCGCCTCAGCACCGTGGTGTACAGAGGGTCTCCCAGCATGCGAGTCATCAGCCTCGACCAAAAACCTGTAGATAGTCGTGGTTACACGTTTATAAAATATTATCTTTTTGAAGCTTTCAGTCATAAACCTTAATCCTAACTCCAGCTCTAAGCCTAACAAAAACCCGATAACAAATTGTATTATCCGACTATGTTATTATGTGTTATCACGACCCGTGTCATACCCGAGGGGAAGTAGGAGAGGGTGTAGACCCTGAAGAAGGACAGGGCAGGGTTGGCCTTTCTGGTGATCTTCGGACTGTTGATCTCCAGCGGTGGCTCCGCCAGGTCGCACTTGGTGCTCGAGTTGAGGGTGGATTGAGAGAGTGAATGGGAGGTGAAGGATTGGCTTGAAGCGTGCTCGGGAGAAGGAAAGGCTGGCAGTGTTGCGTTGAGCTTGAGGCTCGTGGCTTCTGGAATGTTCTCTGCTTCCTCGTTGGTGGGAATCTGTGGTGGAGTCGTTGCCATCGGTCATGATGGAGTGATGAAATCTCATTGCATATGAACCCAAATAATAAACATGTATTGATAAACAAAATAACAAAACACCTCACTATTTAAACTCCATACAGGCCTGGAGGGCAAACACTGGAGAGTATAAAGAAGCAAGAAGCACCCAACGAACCATGACGAACTGATGTTTGTCCTTGGTGTCGGTGGGCAAGAGGGAAGGGATGAGGAGGTGCTTGTGGTCCCACTGCAGGGCCACCTCGAACTTGTGCATCAGTTTGATCATGAAAACCTTGAGGTCCTCGGTCTTGAAGGCCACCCCCTGGAAGAGGTTTGGAAGGTCGTCCACCTTCATCACCCCTGCAGGCGGTGGTGGTGGCGTTAGTGGTGGCGGCGGAGATAGAAGCGGGTATTTAATGGGTGTTTTTGAAAATAATATTTAATTATTATTTATAAACAATATGAAAAACAATAAAACTTAAAAGCAATCGACCGAAGCTGCCTCAGTTAATTTGAGGCCAGCTCGCATGAGGCCTTACTACTATTACCACTGCTATAACTTGTTGAGCTGAAGACACTGTCAGCATCAGCAGCAGCCTAGAAGAACCCACCATTGACGGCCAGTCGGTTGATCTCCCTGGGCGTGACGATGCACGCCAGGATGTCACACAGCCATTGGGGCTCCAGAAAGTACAAGTGCCTGAGGTTGCGGTCGTCGTAGTGGAGGAGAACGCCTGGAGTATTGAAGAAGATGGAAGTTGTACCCATTACGTCCTAGCGTTGTTGGTTGTGGTTTTGAGAACTTTTTTTGTAGTTAAGGTGAAGAAGTATTGAGTTTGAAAGCGGCAAAAACAACCATTGTCGTGCAGGAAGTTGGTGGCTTGGTTGAGTTCACTGAGGTCCTTGAAGCTGCATCCAAACTTCTCCTCCATCTTCTCGATCACCATTTGTCTGCCAGTTAATTGAAACCGTGTCATTTTATTGAGCTTTGTATTCAAATTCATGTTTATTCAGGTCAACTACAACAACCACATTCTCACCACATCCTCACCACATCCTCACCACATCCTCACCACATCCTCACCACATCCTCACCCCATCCTCACCCATCCTCACCCCATCCTCACCACATCCTCACCACATCCTCACCACATCCTCACCACATGCTCCCCACATCCTCACCACATCCTCACCACATTCTCACCACATCCTCACCACATCCTCACCACATCCTCACCACATCCTCACCACATCCTCACCCATCCTCACCCCATCCTCACCACATCCTCACCACATCCTCACCACATCCTCACCACATGCTCCCCACATCCTCACCACATCCTCACCACATTCTCACCACATCCTCACCACATTCTCACCACATCCTCACCACATTCTCACCACATTCTCACCACATTCTCACCACATTCTCACCACATTCTCACCACATCCTCACCACATTCTCACCACATTCTCACCACATGCTCCCCACATCCTCACCACATCCTCACCACATCCTCACCACATGCTCCCCACATCCTCACCACATCCTCACCATATCCTCACCACATCCTCACCACATGCTCCCCACATCCTCACCCCATCCTCACCACATTCTCACCACATACTCACCACATCCTCACCACATCCTCACCACATGCTCCCCACATCCTCACCACATCCTCACCACATTCTCACCACATCCTCACCACATTCTCACCACATCTTCACCACATGCTCCCCACATCCTCACCACATCCTCACCACATTCTCACCACATCCTCACCACATCCTCACCACATTCTCACCACATCCTCACCACATCCTCACCACATCCTCACCACATCCTCACCACATGCTCCCCACATCCTCACCATATCCTCACCACATCCTCACCCCATCCTCACCCATCCTTACCCCATCCTCACCACATCCTCACCACATTCTCACCACATCTTCACCCCACCCTCACCACATCCTCACCACTCTTCTCAACCCCCACCACCACCACCCACTTGTACTGGTCGACGTTGAGGACGGGGTCGAGGTGTTGTTGCTTGAGGTTTTGAGCCAGCAAGGACACCACCTCCTGCAGGTGGATGTAACTCACTGGCACCTGCTGCTCCACCAACCTCACACCCTGCTTGTCTGCAAGGCGAAGGGTGGGGGTTAGAGAGAGAGAAGGAGGTGTTGATACAAAAGGAAAGTTCCAGCAAGATGGATATTGTAAGGAAGGATGGAGCCTGCCGCAGAAGAGAAAGATTCGAGATCTATGATGCTTTGCATTTTTTCTTCTTAATTTGGAAAGTTTTCATCAGTTGGTCCCGATTGATTCTTACCAAAATAACATTAGCAAATCGATGAAATAATTAATGAAAGCATATGCAGCAAAGGCACATAAGATGCGAACTACCCAGCGAGAGGTTGACTGCCTTCCAAATGGCCTCATGAAGCTGGAAGAGATTTGCCTTGCTGACGTCACCCTTCTTGGCACACAGCTCCACGTGACCAACCACTCTGGGGAAGCCCCACCTGTCGGGATCCTCGAGGTTGATGTACTTGTGCTCGATCAAGCGTGAGACGTTCTCGATGTAGGCGGTGTCGAAGGTGGTGAGTTGGTCGAGGTGAGTGCCTACAATCAACACTGCTGAGCCCGCAGCCCTGGCCTGTATTGTATTGGTTTGATGGGGTGTGGTTTGATGTGGGTGTGGTTTGATGTGGGTGTGGTGGTGTGGTTTGATAGGTGTGTAGTTTGATAGAGGCGTGGCGGTATGGTTTGATGGGGTTTTGTGGTGGTGGGTGGGTTGAATGAGATAGATCGTGGTGCAATGGATGTTATGGTTGTATAGCTGGTTTTATGGGGCGATGTGATGGTGAAAGCATGACCATGGTGGTGGTGGTGGCGCATAGATGAATTTCGTCGTCGAAAAGAACTAAACGAAAAACATGTATTATTTCAAAATGACTGAGAAAGCGTTAATGAGAGGGAGGTGAAGCGAGGGCGGAGGTGGGATCTCGCCTGTATGTTTATGAGCCACTTGAAGAGTTCGTTGATGCCTTCGACGCCGTCGGTCAGCCTCCACACCAGCAGGTAGATGGAGCGCTGGGAGAGGAAGTACTGGTGAGTCATGTAGTACTCCATCTGCGCGGGAGGTTGCAGGAGGTTGCAGGAGGTTGCAGGTTTGGTGGGAGATAGAGGGAGGGTTCTGATTAAAAGTTATTGAAGGATTGAGATGGTGTGGGTGGCCTTGATACGTTGTCTCGTCATTGTCAGGTCACACCACAACGAATCCTCTTCAATCTTCTCCCCTTCTTGAACCCTTCTTTTCGAACGCCCCATCAAACACCCATACTTATCTCTTCCCCTTCCTCAACCCTCCCTTCCAACCTTCCCTTCCAACCCTCCCTTCCAACCCTCCCTTCCTCAACCCTCCCTTCCAACCTTCCCTTTCAACCCTCCCTTCCAACCTTCCCTTTCAACCCTCCCTTCCAACCCTCCCTTCCAACCCTCCCTTCCTCAACCCTCCCTTCCAACCTTCCCTTTCAACCCTCCCTTCCAACCCTCCCTTCCAACCCTCCCTTCCAACCCTCCCTTCCAACCTTCCCTTTCAACCCTCCCTTCCAACCCTCCCTTCCTCAACCCTCCCTTCCAACCTTCCCTTTCAACCCTCCCTTCCAACCCTCCCTTCCAACCCTCCCTTCCAACCCTCCCTTCCAACCTTCCCTTTCAACCCTCCCTTCCAACCCTCCCTTCCAACCCTCCCTTCCTCAACCCTCCCTTCCAACCTTCCCTTTCAACCCTCCCTTCCAACCCTCCCTTCCAACCCTCCCTTCCAACCCTCCCTTCCAACCTTCCCTTCCAACCCTCCCTTCCAACCTTCCCTTCCAACCCTCCCTTCCAACCTTCCCTTCCAACCCTCCCTTCCAACCTTCCCTTTCAACCCTCCCTTCCAAACACCATGCACACCTGTCCTCCGAAGTCCCAAGTGCTGAAGAAGACCTCCTGGTGGGCGTGGCTGAAGAGCAGGTCTCCGATGTAGATTCCCCGTGGTGACAGGTTGGTGGAAAAGGTGGTGATGCCCTTGTCTCCATTGCTCTTCTTGCCCTCACGCTGCTGTGGGTGGTTTGGTGGCTTGTGAGTCCAGTGGAAGCCATTTCATTTAAAGTATTTTTTAGATTATAATTTCGTTTATTTAATTTTTGTTTAGTTTTGCATTTAAAACCTTTTCAAATTCCGTTTGTTATTTGTTGATTTATTCGAAAATTTGACGGGGAGTCCAATAGAAAACTTACGAAGGAATTCAATAGGGAATCCTCTAACGAATCAGAAAAGAAATAATAGGAGTCAGTGGGAGCTTAAAGTGGAAAGTGAATGAGGAATGGGTGAAGAGGGTTGCCCTCACGAGTTTTTGTTTGTTGGCCCTGGAAAGCATGTTGATGACCGACGTCTTGCCCACTCCCTGCTTGCCCACCAGCATCAACTTCATGTGGTTGTAGGCCACTGCTCTGTGGGTGGAGATTGATGGATGGGATGGATGGAAGAGTGAGTGGTTGAATGAATGAATGAGTGGGTGAATGAGGGAACGAACGATTGAATGGGAGAATGGATGAATAAAACGATTACTTAACTATAAAGAAGTTACAAACTTGTCCTGAATGGCTTTGAGATAGGAGACCAAAGAACTTACAAGTCTCATTTTATCGCCCAGCAAACTTCTGCGAGGTGAGTTGGAGGAATACCAATGACAAACGACGAACTCTCCACTCTTCCGTATTCTCCACACATCTCCTCAATGACTCATCAAGGTGCTACAGCTATCACATCGTAATGCATAACGGAGTATAACGTCCTAAGGCACAATGTAGTACGCTGTGACGTCACCTCAGCACAGCTTCCACAGGGTTGGCAGCCAGACTCAATGACCACAACTTCTTCAGGGAACCTATCTCGCTCGGAAGCTGTCGAGGCGTTCGTCGTCGTTGTGATTGACATTATAGGTGTTTGTATCGTTTTAATTAACCCATAACAATTATAATATTTTAATTAACCCATAACAATTATAATATTTTAATTAACCCATAATAATTATAATATTTTAATTAACCCATAACAATTATAATATTTTAATTAACCCATAATAATTATAATTATTTTAATTAATTAAACCAATTGTAACCATTATAGGCGTTTTATTAATCTTGGAATTTTATTATGATTTCCATCACCGTTATAATTATTTTCAATAATTACAATCGTTTTAGATGGCGTTGTGGCAGTATTGCGAAGCATATGTCCCTTTTTAAATAAATATTATATTTTTAAATAAATATTATATTTTTAAATAAATATTATATTTTTAAATAAATATTATATTTTTAAATAAATATTATATTTTTAAATATTATATTTTTAAATATTATATTTTTAAATATTATATTTTTAAATATTATATTTTTAAATATTATATTTTTAAATATTATATTTTTAAATAAATATTAATTTATTTATCAAACAAAAAGCGTAAAGCCCAATAAATGGTTTTAAGAATCGGTGAGACAACGAAATGTGCACTGTCCACTTTTAAATTGAATCTCACCTCTCTGATGTCATTGTGAGCGATGTTGAGGGTCGTGAGGTTGCGCAAGAGGCCGATGTGGCGGATGAGGTGGGTGAATTGGTTGTGGCTGAGGTCAAGGGTCAGAAGGCTGGGAAAGACACTCGATGGAGGGTTCTTTGGAAAGCTCGTCTGGAGATTTGTTAAACTTTCTATGTTTTTTTTAAAATAGTTTTTTCGAACTTTTTTTAATTGAAATTTTTTTTTTTAATTTTTTTTTTGCAAAAAAGTTAATTTTATTTATTTAATTCTTTGATTTATTGTTGAGATTTTTTTATTGGATTCAATTGAGAAAAAAAAATCCAGTGAAATTCTTCAACATCATTTGAATCTGAACTACTCAAACGCTTCGTGCAAAAACACAGCCACAAGCCGGACTAGAGTTATGGCGTTATTCCGAAAGACACATACGACTGATAATGCGAATGACTGGCCACCAAGTCACAAAGACAATTGTAGACACCATTCCAAAGCAGAGTTCAAACATCTGCCTTCGTGGCCTTGAAACTCTACGGGGTTAATGCCACTATAATAATATTCGTGTTTGTATTGTATTGTATTACCTTCGTGGTGGTCCTGGTGGAGGGGTCTTGAGAGGACATGAAGTCGAAAGAGGAGAGTCGGTTGTTGTTGAGAAGAAGGGTCTTGAGCTTCAGGAGTTGTGTGTGGCGGGCGTGCTTGCACGTGAAGGCGGGGATGGAGTCGTTGAAGGTGGAAAAGGTGCTTTCCGAATGAACACTCTTCACGCAACTCCTCCTCCTGCCGCTCCCGGAATAACTGCATGGAACAACCATCAGCGCACTACTCAATAGGTTTTAAAAATCTCTTCAGCTGAACAGTGCTTTTGATTGCTCGAATGTGCATCTGATTTCTACAACACGCATGTCGAGTCAATTGTCTTGGTGTAATTCAATGCGTGTCCAAAACTTCTGGCTTTTCATAACTATTCGCGGTATTTTAAATTCGAGCTTAAAAACCCAGCGAAAAAGATTGATTAAGAAAGCATAAACAGTCGTTTTATCGTACCAACAACGTAAACACCTTCGACTCACCACGCCATGAAGGGTTCCTTGCAGAGATTGCTGCGTGAAGTTCTGGAAGCGGATCTGGAGGCGGATGCAGGTCTGGTGGCAGGGCGAGTCTGGCTGGCAGAACTAGAAGATAGATCACTAGATTGGATCTCGTTGTGCGAAAGGTCGAGAACTTGCAGGTGGGGGGGGTAGTGGTGCACCGCTCCGAAACTTCTGATTCTGTTGCCCGACAAATTGAGTTTTTCGAGGTGGAGGACTCGACAAGGGAGTCCGGAAGGAAGGGCGTCGAGAAGGTTGTAAGAGAGATCCAGGTCCTTGAGACCGCACAGGCCTGCAGCGGTAGGATCCTGCAAGCCACTCGAAGCACCCAGGGAGGGGTGCAGCTTGATGTGGTGTCTCCAGTCCAGCACGGGTTGGAAGGTGCGGTCCTCAGTGCCCTCGTGCGAGGAACTCTTGGTGTCTTCTGTGTCGGAAGAGGAACACTCGTCGTACTCTGTGGTGCTGACTGGTGCGGGGGTGGCTGGCTCAGAGGAGAAGGAAATGTTTCGGAAGCGAGTTCTGTTGCACTCTTGGAAGGGAGTGACTCCAGCACTCTTGTCCTCCAACGACGATATGGAATTGTGTGAGACGTTGAGTTCTATTAGAGAACCCTTGGTCCACACCTGCGCTGGGAGCCATGAGATGCTGTTGCAGGCGAGATTCAGCTTCTTCAGTGCCTTCAGCTGCAACAGACAAACAGGAAAGACCTCCAAACGGTTCTTGCTTATGTTTATTTCTTCAACTACACTGAACAGTGGGTGATCCTTAATGGAAAGGTCCCTGATAGAAAGATCCTCGATAGAAAAGTCCTTGATGGAAGATTCCAGTCGGAAGTCAGCCCTGTTGTCGTGTGTGGAAGAGTGATTGCCTCTCGTGTCCACCGAATGACCACCTAGTGAAGGTGAACTGAAAGCACTGCCTCCGTCGGTGTTCTTGTCGCCTTCGTAGAAGGCCGAGTCCTCCTTGTCACATTCAATGTCTTTTATCTGTCAGATGAAATATCATGAGTAGATTATTTAGTAATTTACATGAAATATTACAGACATACCTTATTGTTTGAAACGTCAAGCTTTTTGAGGTTTCTGAAGGCCAGGAGGAAAGCATTGAGAAGGCATAGGTTGTTGCATGAGAGGTCGATTCGGGTGATGGTCCAGGTGTAATCATGGTCTGTTGCGTCAACGCTGGAAGGCTTGATGCTGGTGTGGTAGACGTGGCAGGCCTGTTCGAACCAACTGCGGCACAGTCTCTTCAGTCCTAGCAGGTTCCAGTCAAGCACCAGGCCTTCCACCCTCGAATCAGTGTTCGTCGCATGCGGTAGAGGCGTGCTGGAGCTCACCTTTCCTTCATTTACGTTGTCACTCACGCCACACCCAAGCTTGATCTCGTGATCGACGATGGAAAAGTTTTTCAAGAAGCATCCTATGATCTCTTCGTCATTCGCTGCCACTGCCGCCTTCATCACCTTCTCTTCGTCGTCCTCGGCTCCGTACTGTAGCAGAAGCCTCACACACTCAAAATTCTTCGACTTGATCGCCTGCAACAAAGGAGAAGAAGGCACTAGTGTTCCTTTTTCGTTGCGAACAGATACGGCCAAATTTGGATTTGCGCCAGAACGCAACAACAGCTCGATTATCTTGATCAGTTGCTTGTTCACGGAGCCACTCAAGTTCGACAGCGCCATGTGCAAGGGTGACTTTCCATCCTCCGACAGGCTGTCGACCACCATCACAGACCTCTTTCCACCGCTAGGTTTCACATCAAGACGGCCACTCACGACACCACCATGTTCAGGCTCTGGTCCGCCTAGCAGACCTGTGGAGTCAGCAGAGTCCTGGAAGGGTTCAACAACAAGGGCCAATAAGAACTGCGTGAGATCATCCAGAGCTCCCAATACGCAGATGTGGAGTCCCGTGCAGCCCCTGGAATCCTTGACGTTCATGCCCGCGACCAAGGCCTCGTAACACTCGCTACTGCTCACGTGCTTGCTCAGGTCGAAGCCTTCAGAGCTTAAATTTGAAAAAGCTTCCAAACACGTCTGTGGATTTTCTTCACGTGGAGATGAGACGTCAACAGATTCCGTTTCCTTGTCTTGCTCCTGCTGCTTGCATGGCGCTGTTTTCTCATTGCCACCGTACTCACGCACGATTTGTTTGAGCATCATCAGCACCAACAACTTCACCACCTCCTTGTACCCCTGCATACAACCCAAGTGGATCGGGTAGCTGCCTTCGAACGTTGGAATGTACAGGTGCTGAGGAAATTTCTGCGAATTTCAAGTTATTTGATGAAAATTCAATTTAAATTATTTATCAAAAACATTATAATTCATAATAAAAATAATAATGATAATTATAATTATAATAATAATAATTATTATTATTATTAATATTATTATTAAAATTTTTGAGTTTAACAATAATCTTCAGATATTCGCCAGGGCGCATGGAAGGTCACCTCAAGCAGCAGTCTCAGACACTCCACGTTGCCGGCAAGACAGGCGATGTGCACTGGAGACAACCCACTCGACGCCTCCACCCTCAACTCCACCCCCATCGAAAGCAACTTCTTGCACATCTCTACGTTGCCTTGCCTACACACGCTGTAGTGGTGTTGATGGTGGTTGTGCATGTGGTGGTGTTGGTGTGGATGGTGGTGTTGGTGTGAATGGTGGTGTTGGTGTAGATGGTTGTGTGGTGAAGGTATAGGTGGTGGTGCATGTAGGCAGAGTAGTGGTAAGAGTGGTGACGTAAGCGGTGATGGTTTGTTGTTGTTGTCCTAGGCACTAGAATAAGTAGCGGAAGTATTTTTCCAAGTTGTGGTTTTAACTATGTTTCGTCTATAAGCATTTTCTTGCAATAAATTTTTCAACTTCAAAAAGTGACACTACCTGTACAGAATGTCATGTTCGTGTTCTTCAAGCTTGGAGTTGTTGACAAGGTCACGGAGCTCCTTCTTGCAGAGCCTCAAGCTTGACAATATCCTCTCCACTTCTGAAACATCGCCACACTTGAAAGCTTCAATCAGAGCTGCGGGAGGATTGTAAAAGGGATTTGCTAACAAAGAAACCAGATTGTTTTGTTGTTTTTCGATCTTTTAACGTACCGTATCTCGCTTCTTGTTTCCGCAGTACCTCCATTTCTGGAAGAAATATTTTCATTTGAAGGAGATTGTAAAAATAAATAATTCATAAAAATTGTCCTTTTCAATGAAGGTTATAAACGGATCTTGATAGAAACTAACAAAATGTAAAATAAAGTTGAATGAGAGGAGCCGCTGAACAACCTACCCAGATGGTTGTTGATGGCGTCAACGCACTGATGGCTCTGGTGGTAGGTAGCAGTGTCGACTGGTCTCCGACCCATGCTGTCTCGGAGTGTCACATCAGCGTCATAGTCCAACAAGAGATCCACCAGGTTCTTCTGGTTCTTCTCTGATGCCACGTGTAGTGGAGTCTAGGAGGAAAACATCATGAAAGGTTTCAGCTCTAACATGCTAAAAGCTAGAAGCTCCATTCCTCCACATCTCTTATTCATTTACATGGAGCCCTCAAAACCACATTGTTCACATCATTTTGGCAAACTTTGAAAACTATCAGATAGGCGCTATACAAATATTATGATTGAATTAGATGTTTGGGATTTTAACGCATTTTTTATATTCACATTTGTTGACATTTGGCAGTTGTTTCAATTTCAAACTCACCATTCCTTCAAACTCCTCATGACCTTGTATATTGGGATCGGCTGCAAAGGATTGGATCTTATGAGTCTCTGATGAGAACAGATTTTTATGAAAAGGCATAAAAACTTGTTGTGCTTGAAAGTAACATTTAACAGTAAATTTATTTTTTTATTCATTTTATAGCTTAAAACCCTACAAACCATGAACTGAAAACACCCGAACAATTTCACACTTATTAAGTATTTTTTAATTTAGTCTTAATTAATCTATCTATGTATACAATGTTGATCATTTTCACTACTCAAAAGTTAATACCTCCAGCCATCAGCAGCAAATGAGAACACTCAAGGTTATTGTTGGATGTAGCTATGAGGAGTGGAGTTCGTCCTCGGAGATTGAGACTGTTGATATGCTGGTGGGTTGAGCCAAGAAGAAGAGATTCCATCAATTGTACATTGTTGTAGAGAGCTGCTTGATGAAGCAAGTCTGCAGTGTCATTGTCTTCTGTTTGAAAAATCACAAAAAGGTTGTATGGGTTTTGACAAGGATTGCAAAGAATTGATCATTGTTTGAAAATAATAATAGTTTAGAAAATTCAAAGCTTTATTGTTTCATATATCTCAATTAAAAATTATTGATTGCATTTTAAAATAACTACTTTTGAAAAATAAACATGGTAAATCAGCATTAAATATATTTATTTAAGAAGTTTTATTTAAAAGTTTAAAATTTATTTACAATTTATAACCATATTTTTAAATAAAAGTATCAATACCTTCCATAAAAAAACTGAAATTATTTTGAAAGTGATCCGATTCTACATTTAATTTATTATTTTCAATTCAAGCTGAATTAACTTTTTTGGAGGGATCTCGAACAGGTTTTAATTCTACTCCTTTTAAAAGACGAACGTTACTTTAGACACACATACACATAACAATGTTACGATATTTATAAGAGATATCTTTTTATAAGTTTGTATTTAAAAATCATTTGAAGTATGATATAAAATTGAGATTTTTCAATGAAAAAAGCTAAAATGAAATTCTCAAATCATTTCATGTTTTTTTTATTTCTTATTAATATGTATAAAACTGAAAACAGTGCTATTTGAAAAGATTGAAAAATATGATGAAGTGGAAAGAAGAGATGAAAAAATAATAAAAATTTCATAAAACTGCAATGACCTTTTCAATGTTTTATTGAAATTTGCACTACAAACCAGTTATTTTTCCATCAAACCATATGTGGTAAGGTTCAAATTCATTTATAAATTTTCTTCATTTTAGCTTTGTTTGCATTACACGCTAAACGCTATAGAAATTTTCTTGATTTAATGTGAGGCGTAAGAACTTTTACACATTTTTTTCATAGTCTTTGTTAGATCAAGTCCAGACGTAAGCAGGACTTTTCATAGTCTAATCTAAACAGATAAATTTTAATGCACCCTTTAGCATTATGTTCAAAAGCGCTCCCTTGGAAACGGTTTGACTCGCTGAGCTGAGGACCACGTACTCTAAGACGGCGTTCACACTTCACTTGAGCTGCCGTTTTCAGAGCTCTCTACTAAATCAAAGGCAGACTAACGCTTTTGACTAAATCGGTCGAATTCTTGCCTAAAAGACGATTTACAGATATGTGGATAAACTAAAATAAAGTTATGAAAAAATTATCTGAAAATATTTTCAAAAAACTACCCCAAGCTTTTTTATTCATGAACTTGAGTTTTTCAGTTACATGTTTTATAGTAGTGATGGTTAAGTAGGTAATGAAGAGCCATTGCAATGAAACGTTAAATAATATTTGAGAAAGGTTCGAAAAGGGGAATTTCAAGGCGTTTTAGTAGAGAAAACTTTAACAGTTTTCAATAAAAATTAAAGTAACACATTCAGCTTCTAGGATCGAATAATGCAATAAGGGTTTTGAATACGAATAAATTGGTTACTTTGATAAAGCTTAATATTTTTAATTTTATCAATTGCAATTTTTAAAATTATATTGTGAAATAGTTGTTTGAATTATTGTTCTATTTCTTTCTTGGAGCTCTTCTTTAGGGCAGTCCGTATTATTCAACGACGACTTAAACCGAAAACTCCGAAGTTAGTTGGAAACATTGTTGAACACACCCTTCAATGACACAAGGACCGTTGCTTGTGCATCAGATACACTTTCCGTTTCACAATCTTTTCGGACGCCATGCTTTCAAAGTTTTCGAGATGGCGTGGGTTGGTGATGCCACACTTTTGAACCGAATTGTTGTTCTGTAAGTCACAATTTTTGGGCGGTCCGCGAGGTTTTGGTAACCCAAAGTTTTTCAGTTTTTTGAGTTCTTTGTTGTCTGTCTGGCCAATAGGATTTTGTAGAGTTGTAGCTCCAGATTCGTCGAGTGACCAGCAATTTGCTGCGATGATTAACAAAAAAAACAAGCTAACTTCCATTTTACTTCAATAAAAAAATGTTTTCTTACAAGTTCCCAAAACTTTGGTAAAATCAGCTGTTAATCTCAAAGCGATCGAACATTTTAAACAGCGTAAAACCTAAATTTTCCAAAACGTCTCGCTTTCGCAATATGTTCACAGAAACCGTCAATGCAGTCATTGTTACAGATTTCTTGCATGTATCATAATAGGGGTCAGTGACGATCAAGGTTGATAAAACAATGAGGCAATGAGAGCAAAAAGTCATAAACAACTCAGACGCTTCATTAACTCCTTGTGATTTGTCTCTGCCAGCAGACAAGGCTTCAACGCAGTGCACTACAGCCACGAACAACGTTCAAGTTGAGCCAAACCCTTGAAGCTCTAAAGCCACATATTTAACACAATTTGAACGATAGATTTTTTTATTATTTTGAAATGCGAAAAAATTTTTGTCAAAAAATGTTTGACAAACTTTTTGACTTGGTTATGAATAAATTTTGTTTACCGTCTATAGAATTTTTTTTGCTGATCTGAGACCCCTTCACAGACCTGATTCAGCAGCTGAATAAGACAAATTTTGTCTGTTTATTTTATTTTTTCTTCTTCTTCTTCTTCTTCTTCTTCTTCTTCTTCTTCTTCTTCTTCTTCTTCTTCTTCTTCTTCTTCTTCTTCTTCTTCTTCTTCTTCTTCTTCTTCTTCTTCTTCTTCTTCTTCTTCTTCTTCTTCTTCTTCTTCTTCTTCTTCTTCTTCTTCTTCTTCTTCTTCTTCTTCTTCTTCTTCTTCTTCTTCTTCTTCTTCTTCTTCTTCTTCTTCTTCTTCTTCTTCTTCTTCTTCTTCTTCTTCTTCTTCTTCTTCTTCTTCTTCTTCTTCTTCTTCTTCTTCTTCTTCTTCTTCTTCTTCTTCTTCTTCTTCTTCTTCTTCTTCTTCTTCTTCTTCTTCTTCTTCTTCTTCTTCTTCTTCTTCTTCTTCTTCTTCTTCTTCTTCTTCTTCTTCTTCTTTTTCTTCAACATCATTGCTTCCACTCCTTCCCATGACTTTTACATTCTTCCGCTTCGAATGTTCCCACAGCGCGTATTATTTTATTTTATTGATTAAAATTATTTGATATCTTTACTTGAACAGCGACAAAATAGAACCAAAATATATGAAAAAAACAACTTCGATTTTGAAATTTTGAATCAAATTCTGATTTTGGAAGTTTTTTCAATTTTTCAAAACGTTGATAAAAATTTGACAGAGAAGTTTCAAAATTGATATAATTCTTGATTACATATTTTTCTAAAAGATTAATTATTGAGCAATCTTTTGAACTGGGGAAAAATTACTGAAGCTGATGATTCATTTTAGTGCTTCTGTACTTCGAATATTTATTGATGTGATCATTGAAGTCTGCGCTTGAAAAGAGAATTATTGATTTCTCTCTTTAATTTATAGTCTTTGTTAGATCAAGTCCAAACATACGCTGGAACTGTTACAAAAAAACGGCGAATAGTCGAACTAAAAAAGAAAACATTAAAATATACGAGAACAGACTGTTATCAGTCATAAAAGTCGGCATTGAACCTACGAGGTTAACAAATGGCGAGAGAAAAAGTTGAATAAATATTAAACACAATGAAATATTAATTTAAAACAATAAAGCAATTAAAACATTTTTTTTCAAATTGATTAAAATAGTAAAATTTGAGGAATGAAAACTCAGCGGCAACAACTGGCATCACGTTGGCAACGCATACATTATAAAAAAAAAAAAAAAAAAAAAAAAAAAAAAAAAAAAACACACACACACACACACACACACACACACACACACACACACACACACACACACACACACACAAATAAATAAAAGTTATCTATGAGGATGATGATGATGATGATGATGATGATGATGATGATGATGATGATGATGATGATGATGATGATGATGATGATGATGATGATGATGATGATGATGATGATGATGATGATGATGATGATGATGATGATGATGATGATGATGATGATGATGATGATGATGATGATGATGATCATCATCATCATCATCATCATCATCATCATCATCATCATCATCATCATCATCATCTAAAGCCTGAACGGCTAAGCTCATGTTTGAGTTTTTGAAAGCGGTAATAAAAGTAAAGAACAGACTGAATGCCTAACCACCCCTAGTATCCCAGAGCTAGTAAAATCGTTCCTCGAAAGCGCCTTTGAACAAAATGCCTAAAGGCGCTTTACAAATGGTTTGATTAGATTAGCTTATATACTTAACAAATCCTTAGCAATATAAAACCACTAAGCGTTTTTTTTTAACTTTTTGCACGAATATTTATGAGAGCTCTTTTGAACAAAAATGCTAAAGGGGCTATACAAATAATTTAAAAAAATATTTTTGTCCCTCCACATGAAACTGGCCGCGAAGCGTAAGACTTAGTGTTCGAATCCAAACTAAAGTCAGATTCAAGTTATGTGAAAAGTAAAGAACAGACGCCGTGCTAGAATGTTCGTTTGAAACTGCATCGATTATTGAAACAGACTAGAGTTGATTATCTCATAGTCTCGCCCGTTTCAACTCCAGACAGACTCTAAACTGACTGAAGGTATTTAAGTGGAATTAAGATAGATTCAAGTTCGACTCTCGGCCTAATGGCTCAGATTTAGTGTTCGGAAAAAACCATTAATAAACCACTCAACATAATATGAAAAACGTTAGAAAGTTTGAAAATCAATGTAAAAATAAAACGTTAAAAATCAATGTAGTTTATAAATTGTTTGTTTTATTATTACTTGAAATTATTTTTTATATATAAATGGGAAGTCGTAAATGCAAACCGCTGATTTGAAGCTAGAATGGCCATAACGGGATTCATTTTGTTTTTGTTGTTGGCGGTTTCTTGTGAAACCTCGTGGCCTTTTACATTCATTCTCGGAAATAAGCATTATGTGCTGCTAACTCAGAAGATGACTTGGCAGGCAGGCCAACTGGAATGTAACAAACTTGGAGGAAGTGCATTGGCAATCGATACGAACAGAGAAAATTACAGACTCGGTCGCTTTATCAAAACACGTGAGTGGCGTTTTCAATGGAAGCAACAGTTTGAGCATTTATATAACTGTTTCAGGAGATTGTTTGAACGAGCAGCACAGCTTCATAACTTACTGGTCTTCGGGTTTCAGAAAAGGCGATATGAAGTTTGCATGGAAAAACCATTTTGAAAACTGTAACAATGCAACATGTGAGGATAAGCCCGTAAAATATCATAAGTGGAATCGGGGTGATCCGAACAATCATGGAGGAAACGAGAATTGTATCCAGCTCAGGTACTCAACTCATGGTTTCCTTTGGGTCGATCAGAAGTGTTATGTTAAAGCGTGCGTCATCTGTCAACTTCCTAACCTGAACACCTTTGGACATTTGAACGACGTCGATTAAATGAAGTATTCAATTGTCCACCTTTTTGGTCAATTAAACTTAATAATGTAATGTTGGTTATTATTTCACATTTTCGAAAATTAAGTTGTTAAATTTTAGGTTGAATAAATCGGAATAATATAGTTTCGACTAGAAAAGATGATTGGGTAAACAAATTTTAATGGTCGTACAAACATATTCACAAAATATGAGAAAGAATATTCTTTTATTTTTTATTCAAAAAAACAATTAAAAAACCCGAAAAAAATATATAACGAAAACTTGGCTTTTTGACCAGAATCATTGGAGCTCCGAAAAATTAACTGCTTGCTCAAAACAAAACCTGTCAAGAAAAACTCATGATGCTGTTGATTTTTAAATCTTAAATTTGGTGAGCCCAGGTTTGAGTTTCAAAAGAGGCAACTCAATTAAAGTACAGATGCCGTTCTGGAGTGTCCAGTCCTCCAGTAGCCCACAGCGAGTGAAACATTTTTCATGGGAGCGCTTTTACACACAGTGCTAAAAGGCGTGTTAGAAATGCCTTACTCCTGTAAATTATTTATTGAGAAAAAATTCCAAAGACAAGAACAACGTCTCTGTTTTTTCATGTCTAGACATACGCTGGAAATGTTACAAAACACGGCAAACAGCTGAACTAAAAAAGAATAAATAAAACTATACGAGAACTGAATGTTATCAATGATAAAATTCAGCATTGAACTTACAACAAACGGTAAAATAAATATTAAGAAAAAAAAGAAGAAAAGAAGATTTTGTCTTGATTAGATTAGATTAGTTTGTATTGGCAGTTGATATGCTGAAAATGGAGTTTTTAAACAAAATTTAAAAGTATGGATTGTTTGGGTAGAACTGTTGCCTTCTAGTTTGGATGGCTCAGAAGGCCAGAGTGCGGCTGGGTCAGTGTAGAAAACATTTTTGTTTTATTTTTCTAATCTTGTAAGAATTTAATATCTCTTTAATAAGATAATTTCTATATAATTTACATTATAACTAGAAAAATTTTTTGTGAAAAAGTTTTGAATTTTTCACAGAAAAACAACTAACTTGATTTTACCTCAGAATTAAATTGCTAGGCAGGTATACTGGACGTAACATATAGGATAGTGACTATAACTTATCAAACTTTAAAATTATTGATTTTTAATATATAAAAATGTATATAAGATCCGTTGAATATATTTTATAAAAGATTATAGGATCTTTGCAAATTTTGTTGAATTGGTTTCGCAATTCATTCTCAATCTTCTGCCGATAAAAGTTCGCTTTAAAAATTTCACTTTCGAGAAAAATAGGTTTACTAAATGATTTAACATAAAAAATGACTTTATTCTGCAATTAATAGAACAAAATATGTTACAAAGTTCGGACAAAGGTATTTACTTAATTTATCTTTTTTTCGCATGCAATCATTTTATTTTTTATTTAAAAAAGGTTTTATTAAAAATTCGATTCTAATGATGAGTTCAAAAATACAAGTTTTTCATTGAAACTATATAACAAGTTTCAAGAATAAAACTGTACATAAAATTCAATAAATTTAAAGAGGAAGATTGTGCAGTATGTCTGCAAAAGCTCCTACAGCCCATCATTCTGCCCTGCCGTCACATATTTTGTTTTTTATGTGCAAAAGGAATGTCTATTCACAGCAATAGGTCAGAAGCTTAATATTTTAAATGAATGTAAAATTTGATCATCCAGCTAAAATGTGTATATTTCCATATTGTTGATGCTGTAAGTTTGTAACAAAAATAGTGTCATAATCTTGTTTTCATACCTCATGCTATAATTTAATAGGTGTGCCTTGTGCAGAAAAAAAATTCCATCAGACTACCTGTTCAAACCAAATGTCGTAGATAATCAAGGGCATTCTCTTGTCTATGAAGGTAAGCATACAATGTTAAGTGATACATAAAATACAAAAACTCAAATAGGTATAATAGTAATAATAATAATAATTATTATTATTATTATTATATCTAATTTTTTCGAAAGTTTGAAAATTGATTTTTCATTGAGATAGTTTGGTTTCTTGAGAGTTGAGTCATGTTTGCTAGTTATTAGTATATAACCAATAAGTAACAAAAATCCTCATGTCTATCAAACTCCAAACCTTCACCCACTACAAGCATCCTACAGCCCACTCTGCAGACAACCAGAAGTCCATGTGGTATTACCAAGGCAACCAGGGCTGGTGGCAGTACGATGAACGGACCAATGCCGAGGTTGAAGAAGCTTTCAAGGAAGGCAAGCAGTTTGTTAAGGTCATGATCAGTGGCTTCATCTACATCGTCGACTTCGAAAAAATGGTTCATCCATCTTTATTTATATCTTTTTATTTATCCTATTTTCACTCACAACAATTATAGCTATAATTATAGTTGTATTGACATGCCTGCATGGAACGCTTATTTGTGTATGTCATACCCCCTAGGTCCAACACAGAGAACAGTATCCACAGCGCTTCAGGGCTATCAAGAGAGATCTTGTCAACATTCCTGACAGAAAGGTCTTCAGGAATGTTTCTATGCTTATTTTATTTTTTGAAATTTTCAAAAAAATAAACTATGTACGTTTTATTTTTCACAATATTTCGTTTTTATTTTGTAATATGTTATGTTAGCTTAGCAGACGGCTTTGGTAAATGCTTGTTTTAAAAGCGCTACACAAAACATTGACCAGTTTGACTCTTCATAAGTTCTGTAGTTTTATTAAATATTTAATTTATTTTCACATATTTAATTGATCAAATGGAGTTAATTCCTTCCCCTCATTACAATACGTCCAATTCATTGGGACATCTTGCACTCATAGTGCAACATCCACACCCAGTACCACCATGCTCACACAGGGCGTGGCAGGACTGTCCGTGAGTCTCTTGCAGACCGCTGCCGCCGGTCATTCTGCTGAGTCGGCCCATGCTAGCTCTGTCAATCCGAACCAAGCGTCTGATCGAGCTGATGATGATGATGATGATGATGATGATGATGATGATGATGATGACGACGATGATGATGTTGATGATGAAGATTATGATGATGGCGATGACGATGATGGTGGTGATGGTGATGATGATGACGAAGATGAGGAGGAGGGCGACAGTGAAGCTGTTGGTAATAGTAACAACCGTGAAATTGTTGGAAATGAGGATGAAAGCGACAATGGCGATGATAACAATGGCAATGATGATGTTGGTGACATTAATGATGATAGGAATAAGGATGATGATAATAATGATAATGGTAACAATGATAATAATAACGATACTACTTCTACCACTAATAACACCAATAATAACATAAATGAAGGTGGTGGTATTGGAAAGATGAAGATCGTTGATGAACGGCTTCCTGACAGACCTGACACTTCGTCACAAACTCCTGTGACACTGACACCTCACGTTCACGATGACGTTGTGTGACGTTGTTTGCTGTGTCTTCTGAAGCTTCACTTGCTGATCGGAGTGTAATGATGAGTGTCTTTCGTGTCGTAGGGGTTACTGGTGAGGCTTTGAGTCGTACATATTTGTAAATACCCACAATAATTGTACATCCTTCCGATGCTTTTTACCTTGCTGCATGTAAACAATTGATGTGGTAATCGCGATTGTATATAATGACGATTGTATCGTTATATTTAGTTTTTGTAACTAAATGCGCCTCTTCACACACCCAAAAATGCATTTCAGGGTTTATGTGTTAATCTGTTTAAGCAATCATCTGGCAGTTTTATTTGAAAATAATTGGTTGAAATTAATTAATCTGATCGGATGAAATTGCAAGATTTGTATAAAAGTATATTATACTTCAAGAACGAATGTTACGGAAAGTTGAGGACAAAACTTCCATGGTTTGCTTCGATAAGAAAATAAACTCATTCAAAAATTGCGATCGCTAGTGAGGGTTGAGGGTGTTGTTGAATCTCGAGTAGACTTCAAAAATACATTTTAAATATGTGCGCGGGTTGATCAAAAGTTTGATAAGAGGACCAAATGACCAATATATGTAGAAGGGAGACTAATGCATTTGACCTTTAACTCAATTTCCAAACAAGTTTTAAAAATTATCGCTCGTCGAAATTCAGTTTTAAAATTATGTGGTGTAAAATTTCGGTTGAAATCTACATCACTAAACTTTTACGACTACAAATCGAATACCTGAAAATTGTTCACAAACCTCACGAAGGAAAGATTTTGCTTTAGTGACTCGGCAACATATAATAACTTGAAGACCAGCGGGTGAGATGTGACAAAAAGTTCCAAAAAGGTAATACAATGGAAGAAATCAGTGGAGAAGACAATAGTACGACTCAAAATGTAGAAAGAAAAAATAATAATAAAAAAAGAAATGAGAGAAAGAAGGAGGAATGAGAGAAAAAAGGAAAATGAAGAAGAATGAAAGAAGGAGGAATGAAAAAATAAGAAGGAATGAGGAGAAAAGAAGGAGGTGACGACTACGTCGTGTCCTGACAGAGAGGCATGTTGCAACATCCCTGTTGACATTTCTTGTTGTAGCGCACCAGTGAGATGAGTTGTTGCCTGATGCGGGCGCACTCGTTCTGCAGGCAGCTGACGTCAGAGCGGGCAAGTTGCGAAGCAAAGTACTTGTTAAGATTCGAGCCCACCGAGTGACGACCGCAGTCTTGGTAGGGCCACGAGAGCATGAAGATGGCCAGGAAGTGCACCGACTCCAGCGACTGCACCGCGTTCTTGATCTCCGCAGGATCCTCCTTCAACTCGCTCGGCGCTATCGAACCCGCGTGACTCAAACTGTCCTTGCCTGCGTTGCAAGACCTGGTGCAGTGGTAGGAGGATTAACGAGTGGTGAATACCAATTTCATTGATGCGATCAAAAGCTGTAGATGGCGCGCGGAAATTATCTTTTAAAAGTGATTGTGGGACACAATAGTCGACGAAGCAAGCAATGGCCTGTTCGGAGCTGGAAACCACAATGCGCTGACGGAGCAATGCTGCTTTGTAGGACTCCACGTGACAATCCGTAAAGGTTTTTTGAAAAAGTTAGAAACTAAGAAAAATGAAATGTTAATAATAGATTATTAATGAATTAATAAAAATGATCATTATGATGGCGTGCAAACCTGGATACAAGAATTCTAAAGAAAGGCAGGCCCTCAATGTTGGAAATAAGCTGCAGCAGGGTGTGGAGGTAACTCTTGTAGGAGATCTGTGTGGAAAAGAGGTGATGATACTTTGGCCAAAAATAACATCACCATTTGCGTTTCCCAAATGAACGCATAAATTAAATATTTGCTTTTAACGTTTGGGTTTTAACTTTTCAAGCTTAAATCTGTCGGATGATATAAGGGATTATCAAAAACAGACCGCTTCGGCAAACTTGGTGTCGAGTTGGGTGGTGAGTAGATACACCTCAGGTTCCAAGGTGTTCAACAGCTTCACCACGTCGACCACAGCCAGCTCTGCCACGTCAGACCCTGCGATAGAAGCCACAAGCACTGAAGCACACTTGAAAAGGCAATCAACGTGTGCAAACAAAAAGGTTATCCTCAAATAAGACGGACTTTTGAATGTTTAATAAAAAATCATAATTATACACAATCTCACCAAAAAATATATAGCGCTGATTACATACTGTTGAAAAGCACTGAATTGCGAGTAAAACAATAATATAAAAATATAAAAATACGAAATATAAAAAAATTAATATCTTATTGAATAAAAAACAAAACGGCATAATTATGATTAAAAAACCCGGTATACGTCTATATAAAAATAAATTGAGCAAAATATGGAGAAAGATTGTGATAATGTTGACAAAAGACGCCAAGGCCTCCACGCACCCGTCAAATCGGTGCCTGTGAGGTCGGTTGCCAAGAGGGTTTCCCATGACTGCGTGAACGAAGAAATTGTTTGTGTGTGAAAGTGGAAAAAAATAAAAAGAAGCCATTTATTAAAATAAATATTTTAGCGCAAAATCTTTCGAATGTTTGGAAGGAGGTAGAATATGCGATGGGTGGTGGAGGGATGGTGGGAAAGTGAGAGTAGAGTAGCGCAGTCACCTTGAAGAAGTTGGTGAGTTTGTGGTGCATGCCAAGGGGACTGAAGAAGGAGGAGAGGCGGAAGAGCAAGCCCGGGTTGAACTGATTCTTTGACAGTATGAAGTACCCCCTGGCCAGACCTGTGTAGTGGAAGTTGTTGGCAAGATGATGATGATGATGATGATGGTGGTGGTGGTGGTGGTGGTGGTGGTGGTGGTGGTGGTGGTGGTGGTGGTGGAGGTTCATGAGCTGTTGTGTGGTTTTCAAAATGACGATGATGGTCGAATGAGTAGATGTGTGAAGAAGCGATAGAAATAATTGAAACAACAAAAAAATTTATTATTATTATTATTGTGGCCTCGAAACTCTATGGGGTTGATGCCACTATAATAATATTCGTGTTTGTATTGTATTGTATTGTTTGTATTATTATTATTATTATTATTATTATTATTATTATTATTATTATTATTATTATTATTATTATTATTATTCAACTGGTTCAAAAAAATACACTTCTAGAATTATTTTTGAAATGACGCATGAAATGAGAAAAATAAGAACAAAAAAAAATGAAAATGATAAAAAGATAATAAATAATAAATAGTGATAATGAAGAATAAATCGAAGGAATAGATTGAAGTTGAGACAACAGGTGTCACCAGAGGAGCTGTCAATCATCTGCATGGCGGTGAAGAGGTCGGCCAGAGAGACCCAGTGGGGGGGATACTTGAAGCGGGCTGTGTCCATGATCAGCGCCATGTCCCTCTTGGCGTTGTAGCCTCCTGCGTGGTGACAGTCATTATGCCTGTTGATAGTCCTTCTTGGTCACCCTTGCTGTCCTCCCTTCCCCCTCCTTCCTTCCTTTTCTCCATTTCCTATCAAGTTTCTCACCCACTTCTTCAGCGAAAAGAACAACAACAAAAACAACAACATCAACAATGAAAACAACAACACTAATAACAAGAACATAAAAACACGACCAACAACAACCAATGGGTGAGAAGTGACCATCCCCGCTCTGACCCAGGGTGCTCCGGGAGTAAGACACCACCATTATCTGCAGTGCACGCCAGTGCGTTATCAATGCAAGGGTTTATAACAGCATTGAATAGGAAATGAGTCAACAATAACAAGTGCTTAATCTTCTACAAGTGGTGTATGATGAATTCTCTTATATTGACAACAAAATAAAATGTATCTAAAGCTTTTGAAAAAGACAACTTTTTGTGATGGAATTGTATTCCTTATTTCATAATTAATCCTCCCATTTATCCATTCATCCATCCATCTATCCTTCCATCCATCCATCCATCTATCCTTCCATCCATCCATTCATCCATCCATCTATCCTTCCATCTATCCATTCATCTATCTATCCATCTATCCATCCATCCATTTATCCATTCATTCATCCATCCATCCATCCATTCATCCATTCGTACCTGATCAGTCCTCCTGGTGACTGACATGACCATGTGGCGGAAAGACTCTTCAGTAGTGCTGTTATTTGCCCTTGTCATTTTCACCTGAAGGATGGATGGATGGATGGATGGAGAAATAGATAGATGGAAAAATAATAGATGAGTAGCTAAAAAGATAGGTGATTGTTAGACAATAAAAAAAGTTAGTAGACAAGCTATGATAAATGTTTCAAAAGAAGGGAGCAATTATGTGAGTGGAGGTTTGTGGGGCAAGTAAGGAGCACTTTGAGCATGTTGCAGGCGGCGAGGCACAAGAACTGTTCCATGTTGATTCCCATCTTCTCAACCACAAAGAGTGGAATGCAGCAGTCCAACATGTTTTCATGGTACCACCTCCATGGGCCTGGTGGGAGGGAAGAACAAAAATGGAAATATGACTCAGCAGTTAGGAAAATTAAACTTTGATATAACCGAAAATCAAGTTAGTAAATAAAAATAAAGATTGAGCAATATGATAGAAGTGACATGAAAGAAGTTTAAAATTAAAAGAACAAACCTTTCCAGACTTTCTTGGGGTCCACCTCCAGCGTGTTGAGCACCATGACCAGAGTGGACAGACCACAAAAAGCTGGTTCTTCTTGGGTGCGGAACTGAGCTGCCAAGGGAAAATAGCAATCCAGATGACCAGTAACGAGTGACTCCTGTGGTTGTGACAGATGAAAATCATGTAAACATAAATCCATTAAGGAATAAGCAAGTTTTTTTCATTTTATAATTTAGTTAAAAAACAAATCGCTTACTTTGAAAATTTCTTTTCCTTCAGCTGATGAGAAGGATATACATGAGGCTGGAAGCTTTCGTCGATAGAATTCAATTTTTGGTTTTTTAGCAACTTTTGCATTTAAACTATTTTCAGCATCAATTTTGATTGTTGTGGGATCCTCCTTTCAGTGAAATTCATTATTTTCATGTTATCAACATGATCAACACATTAAAACATGATCAACCCACTTGATCAACACATTTAAAAAATTTACGCTGACATTTTTTTATGATCTAAAGTAACTGACCTTTTCCATATTTTTCTGTGAATTTTGAAGGTTGAGGCAGGTTGGTTTCAAACAAGAGCTAACAGATGTGTGAAGTGTGAAAACAGGAAGAGAATCACAAACTTTCAGTAACATTCTCCTTGGCTGAAAAACTAGTTTTGTGATGGAAAAATTGTATATAGTGAACATCAAAAGTTCATTAACTCTTCACAGCTTAAAGTTCGTTTCTTTGTTTCTGACTGAAAAGGATGATTGAAAATATACAAAATTACATGAGTAGTTAATTTTTTTTTTTTCTAGATTTTTCAATTTTTTTATTTATATTTACAATGTTACTAATTTACTTCGTTACTAGTTAAAACATAGAAACTTATCTTGTAAGTATCTTAACAAAAGTTAATTGAAGTTTTTACTTAGAAATTAGTCTTACTAGTTATACTAATGGAATAGTAGAAATAATTGAACTAATTAAATATGATTTCGTTAAAAAATTTTAACGAGTTTCATAATTAGAAATATAAGTTCAATAACCAGAAATTCTTTTCATTCATTATAGTTGTAAAAATAAATTTATTTCATGAATTTTTTAATTAATTATTCAACGCATTGAGTAAAAGTTTAAAATCAAAACTAATTTTCATAACATATTTAGACTTAACAATCAGTGTGATAATTGGAAACAAAAGAATAGAAAACTTTACGGTCATCCAAAATTTGTGAACAAATTGATAGACCGGCTTTTTCTATTATTTAAAAAGATATATATTATGAGTGGGTGCGAGCATTTAACTGCTTTCAAGTTAGACAAAGGAACAGAATCTTTTAAAATTATCTACAGACATTTTGTGGCTTGTAGCAATCCCAATTCCAAAAAAAGAAAAGTATTTATTGCACGCGTTTCTTGTTTTCATTCATTTTCAGCTAGTCTATAAGCAGCTTGCTCATTCTAATATTTTAAAAAATACATATCTTTCAATTAAAGCTTCTAGATTTGTCTATTAAGATTATTAGGATAATCAAATAGGTGAAAAATGCTGCTACATTCATAATTCAATGGTCATGCCAACCACCAGGCTAGGGCAATGTTTTGTCATACATGTCGACAGCATGTCCCTCGTCTGCACTCATGTTTGTATTGTGTTTACTTTGGTTGCTATACAGACCGACACATCTTTGAACATGCCAAAGTCAAAAAACATAACTTAGGTCTGTGCTCACAAGACGTGTTTACTAAACTCAAATATTGCTTATTATTTAATAAGTTCTTAGATCAGTCTATAATCTTGAAATAAACCTTTTTTTATAACTGCCATTCAGCCATTGACTTAACCTATGGAGTAATCTTGTGTTTCTTGTGTGGAGATTATGTTTATGATGATGAGTTGGATGAAATTGCAAAGAATGAACAGAAGCTTGCATGCAGGTCTTTAGGTGAGTCTCTTTGTCCATTCATTATTTTGTTAAATGAGAGTGAAAAAAACTTTGATGTTTATTATATGCAATATTTCATCACTTGTTAAGTTTGAATTTTAATCATTTGGTAAGCCATCAAGCAATGGTTTCTTCTACTCCAGAAAACAGTCTTTTCATGCCATGGGAGCCCACAAAAGATGAGATAGAACTACTGAGACAAAATCCTCGCCGCAGAAAACTTTCTGGGAATGCTACAATTGGTGTGTGATGGGGTATCAATAACATTTCATTGGAAAAAACACCTATTTGAACCTATTTCGAACTTCATCACTTATTCACGTCACTCAATCAAGCTTCTTCCACTCCATCTGTCTGATCTTTCTAGGTCTCCGAGGCCTCATAAACCTGGGCAACACCTGTTTTATGAACTGTATAGTACAAGCCCTCACGCACACCCCCCTCCTTCGCGACTACTTCCTCTCAGACAAACACCTCTGCAAGATGCAATCTCAACAGTGTCTGGTCTGCGAGATGTCTCGGTTGTTCCAAGAGGTGGGTGTGCTTTTCTGTAGTGTTGCTGTCTATCCACATGCTCATTCTAATCCCTCGTCTGATCTTCTAGCCTTTTTCATCTCTTATCTAGTTTTTTCTCTTTTTTCATCTAATCTCGAACTTCATCTTATCTCTGATATCATTTTTTCACTAATCTTATTTCATTTTTCACCACCTTTCACCCTATTTCATTTTTAACCTGACTTTATCATTTATTTCTTTTTTCATATTTTTTTACACAAACACTCGAAAGATCTTCTCTTCCAACCCACCTGCGCAGTTCTACAGTGGAGTGAGCACTCCACACACGCCCTACAAACTGCTTCATCTCGTCTGGACCCATGCTCGCCATTTGGCTGGTGCGTTTGTCCATCTGTCTAGCTATCTGTCCATGGCTCCCACTCGCTTGGCCTATCGATTGCTTTGTCTCTTTACTCATTTTGTCACTGGTTTTGTTGGCTTTTATTGAATAGCACTCCGAGAAAAATGAATTTTCATGAGAACTACCTAAGATTTCAAAATATAATCAATGAAATTGGCTTCTTTTCAAATTAAAAAAATATCAACGTCAAGTTAAATTTGAGAAATGTTATTTTGATTATTACATAACGGTCGGACATTCAAATATAAATGATTTATTACGGGTCATAATTACTAATTAACTGGCGAACGTTGGCACGCAGGTTACGAGCAACAAGATGCCCACGAGTTCCTCATCGCCACTTTAGACGTCCTCCACCAACACTGTAAAGGTGGGTTGGTGGTGCTGCTCTTCCAACTTCTCAAACCACCACTCATCACTCACTACTCCCACCACCATACACCACCAAAAACCATTGGTTAACACTCACCACCAAACAACAAAAACCATTCACTAACCACCAGACAACAACCACTCACCACCAGACAACAACAACCACCCACCGCTACCAACAACCATTCGCCCCCACAAGACAACAACAACAACCACTCACTGCCACCAGACAACAACAACAACAATAACCACTCACCGCCACCAGACAACAACAACAACAGCCACTCACCACCACCAACGCAGGCAGTAATGGCCTCTCCTCCACAGCCTCTAGTCACTGCAACTGCATCATCGACCAGATCTTCACCGGTGGCCTGCAATCAGACGTTACTTGCATGAAGTGCAAGTAAGCACTCGTCTACTCCAATCTAATCTAGTCAACGCATTTGTAAAGCGCTTCATAATTTATTGTTCAAAAGTGCTCATGGCCTACTTGAATATAATTTATCTACTCTCATCTACTCCAATCTCACTCACTGCAATATGATCCACTCGCATCTGATCTTATCCAACCAAAACCTTCTCATAACGCTGGTTACACACCGCTCAAAGGCCTTCTTGCCCAATTCATGGTTATTTGTAGGCCATAAAATGGCTGTCCAATCATTAAAAATCTATTGTTTTATTTCTTCATTTTTTATCTTAAATTTTTATTCATTTTTCAATCTAGATTTTTCTGTCTAGGATCTAGAAATTTTTTTATATTTATATTTTTTGTTTTTCTAGATAGTTCCTTTGTTTTTATTTACAATTTTTATAAGTTTATTTACATATAATCAGGCCATATACTCGGCTACAAACTGAACCATGTATAATCCACAATCCACAAGCATTCACTTCCATCGATTTTGCATCGATTTTGTTTCATGCCCATCAGTTCACTGCTCTTTTTTATTCATCAAATTGTCCCATCACGTTTGTTCAGACAACACGTACACACCATTCAATAACTTTTCCACACGCAACATGAATCAGTTGCTGCATCAACTGACACAACCCCCCCCCCCCCTCCTTAAGCAACATTTCCACTACCATCGACCCTTTCTGGGACATATCGCTCGATCTCGGTCCTCCTGATCAACTCTCTAATGCAATCTTCGGTGGGATGGATGGATGCATGAATGAATTGTGGATGCATGGTTGCTGAACAGTGAATGGATGAATGATTACATACGTGAATGAAAGAACAAAGAATTACGCAAGAATTGATTTATTGACTTATTGTGTGAAAAAGTTGAACGTTTTTTATCGTGTTTTCAAGTATGTTTTTTCAACTTCGCTTTTCCAATCACTCATCTAGGTAACTTCTCAAACCTTCCAGCCAAGTTTGAAGAGCCAACTTCACTCACCACGTGTTTAAAACGGTGCTTGTTTGTTGTTACAAGCTTTGCAGTACGCTAAGACGATTGCTTCTACTCAAGAAACCACAAAAAAATTCATTTTTTTGGCATTTCTCCCATGAGCTCTCTTGTTATTGATGCCGTTATGAGACAAAGAACACATTATTTAGGCCGCCGCTTTTTAAAGTTATTTTCAATTAATCTAATTTTTTTTAATTATTAATTAATTATTAATTAAACCTTTCAAATAACAACTTTCCGCCCTCCTCCACCCAATGCAGCTTCACAAGGCCTGAGCACTTGGGAAGCTCAGCCAAGATCCGTTGCAGCAAGTGCGTGAGTTACGAGGAGTCGACCAAGCAACTGACCATGAAGAAACTACCCCTCGTGGCATGCTTCCACCTCAAGGTTTCAATCTTATCCAATCTTATCTTATCTCATCTAATCTAATCTTTCATAACCTCATCTAATCTAATCTTTTCTAATCCATGCACATGTATAGCTAATCAGACAAAGAGACAGATAGGAAGGTTCACTTTTGAATCCGTCATCGCTGAAATTTCTGAAAGCTGTCATTTTGTCAGCTTCGTATTAATAGGCTTTCAAAATAGAGTCCTCGCGGAAGCTGTGTGAACCGTACCATACGAATCAATTTCCATTTTTAAAACAAACTTTTCATTGAACATTGATCAAGTGGCTCAACCTCCGTCACTTCTTCCCACAGCGGTTCGAGCATTCGACAGGATTCCACAAGAAGATCTCCACATTCGTCTCCTTCCCCGAGGAACTTGACATGTCTCCCTTCATGTCCGTCAACAATAAAACAGGTTTTTGTTCGCTGAGGGTGGTTTTTCCATCTCATCCTGATTTTTTTGTTTCCAGGACACAGATCGCAAAGCAGGAAAATGCCTGAGTTGTCGGGACTGTCCACGGATAACAAGTGCGTCTTTGAGAGGCTTTGCAGCTCTTTGCAAATTAAATCATACATTTTTTTCAATATTATTCAAACTTTGATAAATGGTTTTTTGAAGCCATTTGCTCTTCTATACCCATTACACCAACACCAATTCCTTTCCATCCACCACTCCACCTACCACTCCATCCACCACTCCACCTACCACTCCACCTATCACTCCACCTACCACTCCACCACCACCACCAGATACTCCTTGTACTCAGTGGTAAACCACAGAGGCACTGCTGATACGGGCCACTACACATGTTTCATTCGTCAGCACAAAGACCACTGGTTCAGGTGCGAGGACAACATCATCACCAAGGCTTCCATGGACGATGTTCTAAAAAGCGAAGGGTGAGAAGTTTGGCGGTGGGGGGATAAGCTTTCGTGGCTTTCATTGGTCCAATCTGTTTTGTGAGAGTAGGTTGAACCACTGAAGGTGTTAAGATTAATTATCTTCTATCAAGCATTACATTCCGAGAGTTATTCATTCCATAGGTTTCATTGGTCCTAGAATCTTAAATTCTGTTGCACCCTCCAGGTACTTGCTATTTTACCACAAACAAATCCTGGAATACGAGTAGAGAATACTTTCCACACGGACAGCTTCAGAATTATTTTTACGACGAATTAACTTTTATATTAAAACCCGATCAATTTTTAATCTCAATTTATATTTCTTTTACTGCGTACTGGTTCTATTTTTGTCGTTATTTCAACCTTAAATCTTTCATTAAACGTTTTTCAATGTTTTTTAATTGTCCTCGCAAGATTTATTTTCATTTTTCATCATGTGTCTGTCTTACAACATGTCTGTTATCATTATTACAAAACAGTAAGAAGATTTTTATCTGTTATATACGAATCTAGAAAGTAGTGGTGGTAATTTTACTATAACCTAGACACGTGCTAGTAATAAGTCAGCGCTACTGATTAGCAACATGTAGGTTGTTCACACAAAAAATATTCTATTTTTACCTCTTCTTTTTAACGTAGCGTTTTGTACCTTTTAACAATGATCTAAGCAGTTAGAATGTCCATTTTTTGATGACCATTTATAGAGCGCTAATTTAGCTATTCACACAAAGCGCTTCGAAAAAATGTGAAAAAACCTGGTTTTATTGTTAAAATTGAAGTTTCAAGCTGCCATCAAAAAGAAGCTTCTCACGATTAAAGTGAGTGACACGAAGTTGAATATATTTCACTTTGAAAGATTATAATGTACATCAGCAAGCAGGAGCAATGGTAATAACGTGGCGCCACTCAAACGTTATTTCGTGTTAAGCTACAAAGTTACATTAAGATGTTAGGAGACGTTTTGTTATACGCTAGGACTGGATGGCGCATATTTCGCTCATAAGCCCTTTGAGGTATGAGATCTCCTTGATGATCTCCGTCACTTTGTTCTTCAGGCTAGAATTCTTTTTTTCAACCTCCTCACACTCCTGCAAGAAGCCCATGAACTCTGACCTTTTTTTGTTTCTGTAGCGTAAAGCTGCCGTCTTATTTTGTTCCTTTTTTCTTTCTCTTCTTTCTGGCCTCATCACCAATGATGACGGAGATGAGCTTGACGATGAATATGAGTTCACTGCAGATTCATTGAGCAGCGATGATGACGTTGATGGAGTGAGAGAGGAAACATGCGATTGGAAACCTTCAGACAACGCCACAGGTGATGGAGGTTGTGGCTGTTTTGATGATGATAATGATAACATGGATGAGAGGGAAGTGGAAGAAGTTGATGAAGAGAGTGCTTGGTCAACATTCACCACATAAGGTACAAGGGAGAAATCATCAGTGGTGTTGCAAGCATTGTCTAGCAAAGAATCACCACCCAGATTAATTCCAGTTGCAATAAAAGGCTCATAATCAAGGAGGAAAGTAGGGTCAATACTATTAATAAAGTCCTCTAAACTATCACTTTGCACTTGTGGTTGTGGATGGGGGAAGCTCTCCAAATGAGCACCAGCATCAGCTTTCGTTGCTTCACATTTTTGTGAATCCTCACTAAATGAAGTTTGATTGAAAGTTTCATAAGGATTTGGCTGAGATAACCAAGAGTTGCTGAAAGTATCATCAAAATCTGTGTTTGTTAAATTTGAGCTACTATTATCAAAAAAATCTAGGAATTGTTTGTTGGTTTCCTCATCTGGGAACACATTCTTTGACTGATGGCTTGGAGAAGCAAATTCATCTTTAGCTATGAAAGGGCTATAGAGGGCTAAGTCCAGTTCTGTTGAATCTGTGAAGAAAAACAGTTTGAATTATCGAACAAAAATTAAAATAATTTGGTTTCAACTATTAACTTTATATAAGAATAATTAAAGAGTTATATTGAAAAATGAAGCTAGTTTGAGTGTTGAAAATGTAAGTGAAGCCACCTTGAAAATTTTGAAAGTAAAGCAAGTCATCAAGCTCATTTGGAAAATAATTGCTTCCATGTAGCCCACCATGAAAACACTCATGCCCCTCCACAACCTCCTCAGCACAATTGTGAAGAGTCAACTTCTCTTGACTCTTCTCCAATTGCCTCCGTGTAAAATGTGCCATATTTATCTTTTTCTAGCTCTGATTTTTTGTCTATGAAGATGTCTTTGTAGATAACTTCACCCGCCATGTTGATAACAAATCTTTTTCTGAAATTTTTAGTTTAAAAAGATTAATGAATAATATATTGAAAATTATCGTTTAACAGATAATTTCGTATTCAAGTTTTTGTTCTAAGCTGATCATTAAATTTATTTTAGCATTTTTTGAGCAAACTTTCGAAATTGATTTTAGAGAAATGGTTTTTCTAGCTGAGGCTTCCTCAGAGGAACGTTGTATCAGAGCTTGTGACTACTGTCATTGAACTTTTGAACCACATTAGCATGACGTCTGCTTTTTAAAATTTAACCCCAAACTCAAATGGTAAATAATACTAATTTTCGCACTTTGAAGAGTAGCCCGCTCACCGCTTAGCTTTAAACAACAGTCTTACTACCATATGATAGTGGAAAATAGCTATTTTAACATAAAATTGAAATAAATTTGGAATAACTAACTTTTGAGAAGCAAATTCCATATTATTTTGGCATGTAAAGCCCATACTAAACAATCAATTTAGCAGAACATTCTGAGCGATAGGAAGTAAAATGGAGATTGAAAAGAATGAAGTGAATGTTGAAATAGAGAATGTACTGTAATATTTTTTATTTACATTCAAATAAAAAATTGAACTAATCAAAATTTTATGAGCTAATTAACTGGGTTTTTTTTAAGTACTGTAAAAAATAAAAATATGAAATAAAATCAAAATAAATATCTAGAAAATGATATTAAAAAAGTTTCATATAATACTAAATTTTTTAAAAAGTTTTTTTGCCTTTTTCTTTTTTTATTCTTGTATTTTTTCATATTTTTTTTACTTATTTTTTTTTTTTTTTTCTTTTTTTTTTTTTTTCTTTTTTTTTTTTTTTTTTTTTTTTTTTTTTTTTTCTTTTTCTTCTTCTTCTTCTTCTTCTTCTTCTTCTTCTTCTTCTTCTTCTTCTTCTTCTTCTTCTTTTTGTTCTGCTACCTCTTCTCCCTTTTCTTCTTCTCTTTCTTTTTTACTTTTTCTTCTTTTTTTTCTTCTTTTTCACCATTTTTTTCTCTTTCACTCTGAGAGTATCATTCACCAAAACTCTCGAAATCACACTTCATATTGACAATACTAAATGCTTATATAACTAAATGTTGTCGAACTTTCCATGCACTTAAATAATTAGGGCTTGTGGACTTTTTTATCTTGAGTTATATGATATAACTTATATGTTTTCTTTTTTAGTTCGACTATTTGCCCTGTTTTTGTAACATTTCCAGCGTATGTCTAGACTTGATCTAATAAAGACTATATATATAATCATTAAGAACTAAATCTCTTATTATATATCGCATAAAATATGAAGCACCTTCGTGGTGTGGATTTGTCTATCATGAACATATAAAACTGGTTATACTATTACTTGATAAACTTATAAGGTTTAGCTACCTTCCTTTTCACTATTCTGAATTAAAATCAATATTTGCATCTCTTGATGAACGCTTGTTCTCAAGAGTTACCAATAACCCGTTTGTGTACTCCATCAGATCCTCCCACCTGCCAAGTCTACATTCCGTGATATTAGAAGACGAAGGCACAATAACACCAAAACAGTTTACTTCTCCTACCAAGACAAAACATTCCTTCCTGGTCCTCTCAATACTCAATAAGCTCATAATAATCATTGTTCATCGTTTTTAGTTTTAACTTTTTCCTATTTTTTCCTTTTTAGCTATAGAGACCGGAGGTTCTATCGGCCCCTCATCCTTGTGTTTCCTTACGGAGCTGGGCCGGCGACTTCGAGAAACAACGGGCGATGCACGCGAGACTGCATGGATTTTCCAGAGGTTATCGGTCGCGGTCTGCAGGGGAAACGCGGCAAGCGTGTTACATGTTCACCAGCGGCAACTATAATTATTTATAATAATATACCGTATAACAAAAATAAAGAATTTTTTTTGATATGATAATTTTTTAATTTTATAAATGTAAACCTCCATCTTATCTAATCTTATCGGTACATTTTGTAGATTTCAAAACGCAGACAATTAAACAAAACTTGTTTTTCTTGTGCATTTGATCCCTTATTATTGGTTTGGAATTTTTTATCAGAAAACAATAAATGAAAGTTTAATACGGACAAAAAAAAAAAAAAAAAAAAAAAAAAAAAAAAAAAACTTTTTCCTTAATATTTTTCGTTGTTGTATGTCCAATGCTCCTTTTTATGACAGATAAAATTCAGTTTTTGTCAAATTTATAGCTTTCTTTCTTCAGTTCGATTGTTCGCCATCTTCGGTACCATTTTCTGCGTGTGTCTGGACTTGATTTTATGAAGGCTTTAAAAAGTATATTCATATACTTGGTGCTAGCGTCAATATTTTCTTCACATGTATTCCGGCTTCGCAAGCGTGACACCTACCAAAATGACTATTCTATTTAAGGGTAAAAACCCGGTTTACATTTCCAATGCTTATCATGTCACAGATTATTGGAAAAGTATGATAAAAATTTTAGAGTTGGGACCAAAACTGATAACTTTAAGCGGCTTGACAATTTTTCTAATATCTTCTACATCCGAACCAACAACACGTGATTTTTATGGGATTTGTCGACATTGTCGGTGAGGGTTTTCAAACAAAGAAAAAATAGCTCCCACAATTAATGGTCATTTTCATGCTTTAGAGAAAAATTTTAAGTTTCCTTCATTTTTCGAACACAACGCAAAACTTTTTGCTTCTACCGGTTGATCAGGTAGGTTTGCTTAAATTGACTTGCACTAAAACCTTCATGGCTAGTCCCTCAAATGATCTATTTTTGTAGATGACTAGATTGTACATTAGATTGAACACAATTTTTTATGTCTAGGATTTTTGAACTAAGAATTATAAATTAAAAAAAGATTGTTTTTGGACCAAATGTATCGTGTATCATCAAAATGATATATTTTATTATTTCTAATATAGTCGCCAGCACTGTGCAAAGATTTCCAATATAGGTTCTAACTCCGTCTTATGATAAAAGTTTGAAGAGATCTTCTTATTAAGAGATCGGTAGCAAGCGGAAAGGAGGAACTATTCTGAAATATTAATACCGGAACATGATGAAATTCACAATGGACAAAATTGAAGAAAATGAGCTTTAGCTGATGTTTGAAAAAAAAGTTGGAAGTTACGTTTAATAATCAAATGGGAAAAGTAATGATACTCATCATATTTTTCAAAAAATCATGCTGAAATGAGAATTTCCGATTTTTAAAATGTATAAAAATAAGTATGCGAGACTATAGTCATTAAAAAAATGGTGGGTCACCCTGTTATTAATGGTTGAAGACAATGAGCTTCAAGAGTAGAGAAGTGTGTGGGTATCGTAAGATTGAAATTTACTCATCAATTACTGAGCATGTTTAAAAATATGATATATACAATAAGGTAAAAATTGGAGTCGGTAAGAATTGGAATATGGGGAAATTCGGCTCAAGGAACCTCTGTGAAGTAGAATTTTTTAAATGTGTTTCAAAAGAAATGAAATAACATAATGATTTTTATTTAGATGAATAAAACAAGCTCTAATAATTTCAATGATTATTTCTAATCATTAACAATTTTTTTGGTATTTCATCCCTCGCTGAGTTCGTCGGGTCTTCAATGTGGATGTTTTTCTGTTATAAGTCTTTTCCAAACAACATGGCTCCAAAAAGACGAAATATCTTCCAAAAAAAGTCAAAGACAATTTTTTCACTTCAATGGTGTTTGATCTGTGATCAAACCTCAGTTTTTCATACTTCTTTTGAAGAATTAGTAAAAGCCTATGAGAGAACTGAATTAATGTTTACTTTCTATTTTGGTAAGTTTCTAGACCACATGATGTATTATAAAATTGAAAATGCCAAAACTCTACCGTCCACACATTGTAATAATAGTCTGCTTTGACTCAGTCTAATCTTATCTAATCTAATAAAGGAATTTTATAGTGTTGAAGATAAATTAAATTAAAATGAAGTAGACTCAAGACCCCAAACACTCACTCACTTGTTAAATCATTAATAAATCACAATACAGTAACTTAAAATGGATAAGATTTTTTCAGTGCTAGAGTGGCTCAGTCACCTAGTAGCCCACGGCGACTTAAACCGTTTTTATGGGAGCGCCTTTAAACAAAGTGCTAAAAGGCGCTTTACAAATGATTATGTTGAATTAAATTTCTTTTTTTTTTAATTAATATTTTCAGTTTTTCTATATTACAAGTTTATGAAATCTGATTTAATCGATTCATTTTCCTAGCGTTTTAAGAATTTGGTTTAGAGGGGATCCAAAAAGAGCCGTTTTACTCGCTGCTAACTTACTAAGTGGCTAAACCACATTAGAATGAATTCTTTCTTTTATTTGAACTGTCAATTTTCAATTCAAACTTAGGCTCAGACGGGAATCGAAAACTGAGGCTCACGTTTTACACTTGAGCTCGCTAACCATTATGCTACAAACGACAGATTATTTATTTTTTAATGACTACTTCTACTATTTTTTTCACTTCATCCTTTTCTCTACTTTCATCTAATAAAAAAGTATACATAACATTTTACCGCAGTCACAGAGCATATGTATAAAATGCTATATAATACGAAAATGTTAGTAAAAATACATTTATTTTTTAAATAAAAATTTTGGTTAAAATGATTAAAAAATATATAAATAGAAAGTAAAACATAAAATCACACAACTTCCTATACTTGATTATTCTTTGATAAGTTCGAATTTTACCATCTGACATTCAGTATAAAAGCTCTAGCCAACATGCTCTAGTTCACTGCAAAACGTTGTTGTATTACTTTCCTACTGTCATTTGTTAAACAATTTAAGCAGCAAAGATTTTTAATCAAATAACTGATTCAATTTTCATAGTTTCAAGCATTATTAAATTATTAAATACCTGAAAACCAAGTAACATCTGGGTAAATTTTCTAGTTTGTTTGAAGAATTTTCTTTAATAAAAAAGTTGAAATGGCTGGTATGCATGATCATCACAGCATGGATGTAAGTGATTTTATTCTCAAATTAAAAGTTAAGTAAAACACATCAACTTCATGACTTTTAAATAAAACTATCAGAGATTAGCCTCAATGCATTCTCTGAATAACTATTAAATTCAACAATCTCCTAGTTACTATATTTTTGGTGTTATTTTTAAAGTAGAATGAAACTGAATCAGTACTAAACACAGTTTGCAAATTATGCACTTCAGATAATAAACGTAATTTTAAAAAATGATAATAAGAATAATAAAACATAATAATATTCATATTTTTGCTAATCAATAAAAAAAATTACAGAATTTTTTTGTTTTCATCATTATTTCGAGTCACCTTGAAAATGGTAAAAAATTTTATTTGCAGCATCTACATGGTCAACATCATAACCACTCAATGAACCATGACATAATGAATCATGATGCAATGAACCATAACGACCACCCTATGAATGGGAGTCACGAACACATGCCCTCCAATGGAGACCACTCTGGCCACCATGAACACAGTGTCAGTTGGTTTGTTAGGAATTTTTTCCCCAAAATAGTCATTCCACAATATGTTCATCGTATATGAAATGTCTCTACAATCATTTGAATTATTATCTTTTGCATTCACCTATGGATGAGCCTTCCTCCATCATTCTTCCAGATGCTTATGTATTTCCACTCAAGCATTCATTCCACCATTCTCTTCTCCTTCTGGAAAACTGACTCCATCCTCAGTGAGTTCTCTTCATGCACTCGTGTTCATGTGTCAATTTCTCATCAAGCTCTTAAAAATTCACAATCAAATTCCTCAGACTTCTTTTTTATTAAAACCACACCAATCAATTCTTCGATGGCTTCTACTCATTAAATAACGAATAATCTCATGTGACAATGTTTCAACCCCTTCCTTCCAACAATTTGCACAGTTTTTTCATCACATTTCCTCACTCATCTTATTATTCTAATTTTCACGTTTTCAAATTCAGTCAAATTTCATTGTACAACCTCATGATAACCTTCTTCCAGCATTATTAAACAAGAATTATCTTAACACATGACTGTCAAATTTTCTTTTTTTTCCTTTTTATTTCACCTTCACTGAACTGTCATAAACCTCTTAAAAATGAGAAATCCATAAGATTGGATCTATATCAATTCTGAAGCCTAAAACATTAGTTGTGATGTATTTAAAAAGCACCAATCATTCGTTGGATAGCAAAATTAACTTTAATCAATGTGACCATTAAAGCCATTGATTTTCGACACAGTCTCATTTGTAATGGCGAAGTGATTGTTAATCTTAACCTGCCAAGCTAGCTTCTCTTGAAATAAAGACATTTCTTCATTCATCAACCTCATGACAGCTTTCTTCAAAAAAATTAAATCAAAATGTGTGTAGTCACATCACCACGAACCACTCTCCAGCCATGCTGGTGTCCTGCCTGGCCATCATAGTACTTGGAACTCTCTACGAGGGACTCAAGGTACTCAGGGAAAAACTTTTGCTCAGGAATGGTTGCTGCGACAGCAACTTGTGCAATCCTCGTCAGGTGCCAGCAACATCTTTCTTGTTCTTCCAATTAGTCTTTTTTCAGTTATTAGCTTTTTAATTACTATTTTTTTAATTATTATCTTTTTAATTGTTTTTTTAAATTATTCACACCATACAACATCACAACACCACACCCCACCACACCACAACACCACACCACACAACACCACACCACACAACACCACACTACACCACACCCCACCACACAAAACCACATCACACACACCACACCACACCCCACCACACCCCACCACACCACACAACACCACACCACACAACACCACACTACACCACACCACACCCCACCACACTACACCACACCACACGACACCACACTACACCACACCCCACCACACAACACCACATCACACCACACCCCACCACACCACAGGTTCCTGCAGTGGCCTCCAGCTCCTTCGGCGATGGTGACAACAACTGCTGCGCCAAGGAAGAGCCACTGGTCCACACGAGCAACAAGATGGCGGTCAAGTAAGTGGAGTTCAAAACCTAATTTTTGCATTGCATTGAATAACATCGTATAGCATAAGTCAAATTGCATTGAAATAAATGGTATCAAGTTACATCACATTATTCAATGTGTTCGCCCGCTGCTGAGTATTAAGCAGGATGAGCGGAAAGTGACTGTGTAATGAGTAACTGTATTGACCCGCATGGCCAAATGTTACAAAGTGTATTTAGCAAACAGACGCCTAGAGTGTACAGAACGTATAAAAAGGTTAAAATTTGATGGTTTTTTGAACCTGCATCGCCTCATCAGCCTCATAGCTACGTATGGGTGTGTTTCGGTGAGTTAGAGGAGGAAGCAGATGCTGATAGCTCTAAATAATAATCACATCTTTCATAGATCACTCATAACACCTCTTCACGAAGAGGCCACACTGGTTATGTGTGTTGCCTTTTCACACCACCTGACCACTCAATACTTCTCAAGCCACCCTGGGCGACTCAGTCCATGACAATCTCAGGCATTACAGGGGTTCCCCTACCACCACCACCTCCAGCTATTTCGGTTGTTCTCGTTGATAAGTAGTGATTCAGTTCGCAACAGCGTGAAGAGGCCTCTTTCACCCGCTGACATTTATACCTAACTTGCTTAAGCCGATTGTCAATTGAGCCACTCAATCTGAACCCTCTTAATAAGTAGATTTCATATCATTACTCATAATTATTATTCATGAAAATAATCTTCAATTATTTATTTGTAGAATTTCAATTATTTATTAAAAAATATGAACTAATTCTTCGTCAGAAATTTATAAATTGTTGCATTTCCAGGAACTCGATGTGCAACAAGTACCACGTGATACAGACCCTGCTCCACGGCTTGCAGATCTGCATCAGCTACTTCCTCATGCTCATCTTCATGACCTACAACGTGTGGCCCTGCATCTCCGTCATCATCGGCGCCATGCTCGGTGTGCTCCCCCTTCCTCCTCTTTTCCTCCATCTTCCTCTTCCTCTCCTCCTTCCTTTTCCTCTCTTTCTTCTTCTTTTCTTCTTCTCCTTCTCTTTCTTTTCTTCCGTTTCTTTCATCTTTCTTTTCTTCTCCTCCTTTTTTCCTCTCCTTCCCTTACTAAATTTCCATTTTTTTCCTCCTCTTATGATTCTCATCACTCTTCCACTTATTTTTTCTTTTTTCTTTTTTAATGGCCTTCATCCATCTTCTTTCTTTTTCTCTTTCTTCTGCTTTTTTTTACTTTCTTCTATTTCTTCTTCATACCTTCTGGATAGTTCGTAATCAGATTCATAATGGCTTATGCTTCAAATTATATTCAATTCAGATGATAGTTTAATTATATTTAATAATTCTATCAATCACAAACTTCCCACAAGACAATAAACGCCACATTTTCCAAAGAGCCACTCCACCATGCTTCAAGCCATTCGAAATCACGCCATTATCCCAAACATTAAGAACTTCACAATTCTTCAAACCTTTCAAACCTCCACCAGGCTTCTTCCTGTTCTCGTGGAAGAGACACAAGTGTGCTGGTTGCGTGCCCACTTCGAACTTCGTCATCAGTGACCATTGCCACTAGCAACTCCATGGGAACGACAACATTGGCTCATATGGGACATATCTTATGGCGTTTACCGTGTTTTTTTACGTATTTATTAGCTCAAAACAATGAAAGATGACAGATGTGTTATATTCATGTATATAATTATTGGCTGCGTACAGGCGCTAATGTAGATCACAGTGTTTCGATAGGCAATTGAGCCTCTCGTTTGAAAATATTTTTGTTGTTAGTGATAGTTGCCTGTTACAAATGCACCACCCATGAGAACCATAAGGCTAGAGTTCATCCAATCAATCATTCATTCTCGATTCACGCCGTATTCACGAATAGTTGCCAAACATACAAGTCTCATGACGAATTAATGCAATTTTCAAATTTCATAAACTTTCGCGTAATAATTATTCACATTTTTTCAGCTTAAATTTATGATATACACTGTGGACGTTGGTGAAATTGTCTTGATGTCCCAAAAGCGGAAAATGCGATCAGCTATTACAGGCAGTATTCGGATTGTAGGGAATTGTCTTGGAATACCCTTGCTTGGACATCGATGGGTGAGGTAGCAGTTCAAAGCAGCAATTCTTCGTGAGATGCACCTTTCTGTTCGTGAACCAACAACCTCCCACCCGCACCGATGCATGAGTGCTACAGCCTGCTCCGTGTCGACAACAGCCTCCACAACCGCTACACATAAATAATACTTAACACCTTACCATCACCTGTCACATATGTTCATCACCGTCGTTAAAACTTGATTCCTTGGAGCGATCCTCAATCTGTCATTCGTAATTCTCTACCACTATAACACGAGATACTTTTGAACAGTGTGGAATAAGTGCTATAAGTCGGGGTTCACTTGATTTTCAAATTACTTTGTCTGTACTGTAAATGGTAATCAAAAACTAATCGAATTTTCCGTATATCCTTTGGAGGTATTCGTACAAATGTTGATTAAATTATATTCTATAAAGGTATATTATATAAATCATAATATTGTTGATTATATAACATGGAACCTATGGAACTCGCCCACCCAACTTCCGCTCGTCAACTTCGCTGATGAATTTTCGTAAACAGCTAGAAAGTTACCTTTACTACAACCTCTCTTTCTAACTTGATCCTCAATTGATCCTAAGCGCCTCTGAGGCAACATAGTTTGCAAAATGCGCGCTATGACAAATTATGCATTCATTCATTCAATTAGGAAATTTTCAAAAGGCCACAGGAGTATAAGGTTTTCACAGTGTGACTAAGCAGCAGCTGCTTGCCAGCACCTTTAAAGCAGCCCTATTTGCATTTAATTGATTTCTTGAACGAACACCATTCCGGACTTCGCACTTCACTTTAAATAACGTAACACGTGGATCAATATGGCCTGACAACAGACGAGAAACCAAAAATTATTAGGTAACAACCACATACACGCTGTCGTTTGAACGTATCATCAACAACTCAACCCATTCAGCAACATTTTGCAGCAGAAACTTTATGCGTGCGTTTGATTTTGTGTAGATCACTCATTCACTAGTTAAGCCGATGTTGTGTCCTCTCCCGAAAACATCTTAAAACTTAATTCAATTTTTCGTCATAATTAAAAATCAAACAACTTACTTCGCTACTTTTCTTCATGCTTTTTGGTCTCGTACCTTCGTATAAGTGGCGTGGGTGTCTTAGCCTCTGGAACTGTTCATCATTGCCGTGAAATTGCCCGGAGCTATTAATAGTTTAATTTCAACAGAAGAACCATCTTTTGTGGCTTTAAATTTAGTTTCAATGCTTTTTTAAGCTTAGATTCGATTTTTGCACAAAATTCAGTTAAAACAATAAAACTACGAATCGTCTCAATGCTATGCTATCAAGAAACACAAGTCAGTACCAACTTTGAAAGCATTTCACGTTTATAATGGAAGAATTGAGAATTCTATTAAAACACCTGTTTAAAAAAATTCACGTTGAAATGATGTTAATTACTGTTGAAACGCTACAAGATTTGACGTAAAAAAGCAGGCCAGCCTTGCCGACTCGACAGTCGAACAGACTGCTGCCATATAATGAAACACATAATTTTCAATCCCTCCCACAGCGCACCCACAATGCACCCGCAATGCACCACCCCTCCATGCACCCACAATGCACCACTGATAATGCACCTCCATGCACCCACAATGCACCTCCATGCACCCATCAAGCATTCTTATTTTTCTTCTTGGCAATGGCGTCTTCGACAGCTTTTAGTTGCATCAACAACTCTTCTCTGCGGTCGTGTCTGGGTGCCGCCTTGTACGAACTTGCCCTCCCTGGCCTGGCAGAGTCTGGAAAATTAATTTTTGAGATTCAATAATTAATTTTTTCATTTTATTTTTAACTAATTAGAAGTGAAAATAAAATATATTTCGTTACCATCGACACCCTTGAGTAGGGGACCATCATTGCCTGGACTCATGAGTCTCTTCCTGAACGAGGTGGCCTCCTGTGGTGGTGGTGTCAAGGAGTATTATAAGTGAATTGATTGGAGTCATGAAAATCATATTCAAATAAAAGCTGGAAAGAGTGGAAACTGAAGGTTTGCAGTCACGAAGATTTTAAAAAAAATTTTGAGTCATGAGTTATGAAGTTATAAATCACGAGTTTGCAAAGCGGGACAAAGTTTAAAAAAATTAAGAAAGAAAAAAAAATTTTTTAGAGCAAGCCACGATGAAGATAATTTTCAGACCTTAGGTTTCCTGGAGAGGTTGTTGGGGTATCTGGAAGGAGGCGCTTCCTTGGCGGGCATGCCTCTGCGGCCTTCGAGGGAAGGGGAATCCCTCCTGGGACGCTCATCGTACTCCCCGCCTCCTCGCTGGCTCCTGCCTCTGCCGCCGTAGAAGACCTCTCTCATACCCCGGGCATGCCTGCCTTCGCCGTACCTTATCGATTCGTGTTTGGTGGTCAGATGGTGGGTATTGTACCGTATTGTCGTTGGTTTAACTGTTTGAAAATACAATACAAAACTACGAGTGTTGTTGAAGATGAGTTAGCCCAAAAGCGCGCAAAAAGTCGAAAAATGAAGTGCTGACACCTGAACAAATCTCCCTTGCCCTCCTCCTCCTTGCTTCGGTAGTCTCTGGACTCCCTGGCAAAGTCGGGTCGGTCGAATCGAGAGGCATCCATCGGCTTGCGACCCCTGTCACTTCTATCTCGGCCTCCCGACTCTCCAGCGTACAAAGGATTACCCCTGAAGTCAGGCGGGTGTCTGTGGTAGTCGGGTCTCCTGGGGGGAGGATGTCGTTGAGCCTCTTCGAAGGAGCGCTCCTCCCCTCGGTACTCCCTCCTCTCCGAGGCATGGTCGCCTCCCCTGCCACTCCTCAAGTGACCCCCCCTCATCCCATTCCTGTCGTGAGGGAAGCCTGCCACGTTGGGTGGCCTGCTGTAGCCTGGGAAGTCTTGCGGAGGAAACTTGGAAAGAGAGAGTCGCTCTGTGAAGTGAATTTGTATGGAAGAAGCAGTGGACAGGCGTAGCTCTAGTTCGAAACATTAAGCCTTTAGTTATCTCAACTCATGGCACCGTCATCAGTTGTTGAGTTGAGAAGCTCGGAATACAAATGCATGACACAAGTGCGCATGATGACACATGACATAGGCAGCAATGATGACACATGACATAGGCAGCAATGATGACACATGACACAGCCGCAATTATGACACATGACACAAACAAAGAAGAACCTTGCTTTGACTTCTGCTTGGAAGGGGAGGCAGAGCTATCGGAGCTGATGGGACTAGCGAAGTGCGAGTAACGTTTGGGGTGGCGTGAATGTGAAGAGGATGAAGACCCTGAAGAACCTGATGATGACGATGAGTAAGAAGATCTCGAATCTGATGAGTCCCTCGACCTGTTTGTGCGTGAATATGTATGTGTCTGTGCGTGTATGCGTGTATATTTGTATAGTGGTTTCATTCAATAGCTTCGTACCGGGCAAACTTGTCGGGCAGTTTTTTCCTTTTGAGGTCACTAGGAGTATTCTTCAGAGGCTCCTGCGAAACCTTCAGCGGGTAGCTCACATTGGCCTGCATGTCGAGGTTGGTGTCCAGCGTCGAGGCTCCGAGGGGCGCCTTGGGACGAGAGTCCTCCGGGGAGAACCTGCTTAGCCGAGGCTTCTTGCTTGCCCGCTCTTCCTCCTCCTCATCTGGATCTTTGAAGGCCTCCGCCACACTCTTATGCAGCTGGCTAGTCTTGCTGAGGGACTTGACGGCCTTGGCAGGCAGGGTGATCTGCATAGGAGCCTTCGGAACCACGGGAGGAGGAAGTTCCTTCACCACAGGACTGATCACCGGGACAGGTGCCGTCGGTGGAGGTGGCAGTGGTGGTGCCACAACAGCAGCAGGCTTGGGAGGAGGGGGCTTGGAAGAGGTGGCGAGAGGTAGGTTGACAGGCACCTTGTGTTTGGTGGGAGTAAGGTTGTGGCTGGGACTAGCGCTCAAGTCCGCCAAGCTGGGAGGGATCACTTTGACATTGCTTTTGCATTTTGCAGCTTCACTGAAAGTTGTGTGGAGATTGGTCAGAACATTGGCCACCATAAGAGGACGGCTATAAACGTAATTAATAAATGAATTTACTGATTATCAATTAATTAATGGAATAAAAATGAAAGCTCTTGAAATAATTCATGGGTAATTAAGTGGTGAGTTACCTTCCAAATATGCAAACAATTAACCTAAGACAAACTTAACCGACTTTTTCATTGTTCGTTACTTATTACCATTAAATGGTCAGTGATATTTTGTTTTCAATTACAATTGACACTTTGTATGATTGTTCTAAACCAATATACTCCACAGAATACAAATAGAAATATTTTTTTTCCGAGATTTTATATTGGGCAGGGCTGGAAACGGAAATTAGTGGGATTTAATGGATTTCATTAGCATACATTAGCATCACCATTCAACACACCCTCACGGCCTCAATCGAACATCTAAAATACATTAATGAACAATGAAATACAAAATGATACAATTAAAAACCAAAAATATATTAAGACAAATACGAATGAACACAACACCAAACAATACAGCACGAAGTATACAGAAACAAACAATAGGTTTATCGACGTTTCAGTGAACAGCCAACGGCTGATGGTGCCGATTTCATTGATATTCAAAGGAGAAATAAGTGATGAATACAATAACATGTGAACTCGCAAAATCATACAAATTAACTGAATGAACATCGAACACACACACACACACACACACACACACACACACACACACACACACACACACACACACACACACACACACACACACACACACACACACACACAAATTATTTTTTAAAAATTAATTAATAATTTAAAAAAATTATTAATCATTATCTATAATAATAATAATAATAATAAAAATAATAATAAAATTATTAATAAAAATAATAATTATTATTATTATGGAGAAATGTTAAGAGACCTGTGATTACGAGGGTGTGTGGAGGGGGGAGCTGTGTTCTTGTGAGTGGGTGACTTGTCCCTGCTGCGTGACCTGGTGCCATGGTGGTGGTGATGATGAGGATGATGAGGATGATGATGATGACGACGTGTTAATAAAAAATTATAACAATAATACTATAAAAAAAATACCCATATTAATAAGCCGAATATAATAAGATAATAAGATTTGTTTATTTGAGGAACCTTGAGGAGGATGAACGTGATGATGATCTTGAGGAGGAGTATGAGGAGGCAGATCTGGATCGAGATGAATAAGAACTGGATGGGGAGTGAGAGGGTGGATGGAGGAGGAATTGTTGGGGTGGTGGATGGAAGGATGATTTTTGAAGTGATGGGTGGATGAGTGATTGAAGGTGTATGTGGAATGAGCGGTTGAAAGAATTTTAAAGTGATAAAAATGTCTGCTGAAATGGAATCAAAAGAAGTCGTTGTTGTAGAGCAGATAGCTGGGTCCACCTGGAGGTGAATGAGGAGTAGCTGGCCCGAGACCTCTTGCCACTGCCACTGCCTGATGAGGACTTCTTCTTGCTCTTTGAGGCTTTGTTCCTGCAAGCAGGTGTATGGAGTGCTAGCCGTTGTGTGGAGTTTCAAGGGTTGTTTGGAGTTGTGTGGAGTTTCAAGGGTTGTTTGGAGTTGTGTGGAGTTTCAAGGGTTGTTTGGAGTTGTGTGGAGTTTCAAGGGTTGTTTGGAGTTGTGTGGAGTTTCAAAGGGTTGTTTGGAGTTGTGTGGAGTTTCAAGGGTTGTTTGGAGTTGTGTGGAGTTTCAAGGGTTGTTTGGAGTTGTGTGGAGTTTCAAGGGTTGTTTGGAGTTGTGTGGAGTTTCAAGGGTTGTTTGGAGTTGTGTGGAGTTTCAAAGGGTTGTTTGGAGTTGTGTGGAGTTTCAAGGGTTGTTTGGAGTTGTGTGGAGTTTCAAGGGTTGTTTGGAGTTGTGTGGAGTTTCAAGGGGTTGTTTGGAGTTGTGTGGAGTTTCAAAGGGTTGTTTGGAGTTGTGTGGAGTTTCAAGGGGTTGTTTGGAGTTGTGTGGAGTTTCAAAGGGTTGTTTGGAGTTGTGTGGAGTTTCAAAGGGTTGTTTGGAGTTGTGTGGAGTTTCAAGGGTTGTTTGGAGTTGTATAGAGTAGGAAAATGTTATGTAATTGCCCATCAACTAACCAATCATAAATAACCCAACCACCCCCCACCATTCAACAACCACAACCCCACTCAACCACCACAACCACATTGAGCACCACAACCCACTCAACCACCACAACCACATTGAGCACCACAACCCACTCAAACACCACAGCCCACTCAACCACCACAACCACATTGATCACCACAACCCACTCAACCACCACAACCACATTGATCACCACAACCCACTCAACCACCACAGTCCCAATGAGGCACCACAATCCACTCAACCACCACAGTCCCAATGAGGCACCACAACCCACTCAACCACCACAGTCCCAATGAGGCACCACAACCCACTCAACCACCACAACCACATTGAGCACCACAACCCACTCAACCACCACAACCACATTGAGCACCACAACCCACTCAACCACCACAGTCCCAATGAGGCAGCACCTGCTCCAGGGGTCCTTCCAGTCATCAGAACGACCCCTGTTGCCAGCCTCACCTGGCCTCGAAAAGCGCTCCATCCTGCTGCTGCCTCTGTCACCAGAGTGGAGTGGTGTGGTTGCTATGCATGGTGATTGGTGGGTGGATAGGTTGGAGTGTTGTAGAAAGGTATGGAATGACGCTCAATGGAGTAGAAGGGCATTCAATGGCATGCAATGGCAGATGAAGAAGCAATAAAAACCTTTGAGAGGAATTGAACCTGTTGTCTCTGCCCTGTGAGGGAGTGTACTGGTTGATTACTCAATTGATTTTATTAGATACCATCTGCATAACAACACTGCCTCAGTTTCCTTTCTTGGCGGTTGCAAATTATATATATATATATATATATATATATATATATATATATATATATATATATATCCATGATCTTCAGTCCTACCTGCATGCGGTAGTCGTAGTGATGTGAAAAGTTCTGGTGAACAAAGTCGTGTGACTGCATGTTATGGTGGTGGGAGGGTCGTGGCCATCGGTGGCCTTCAAATTCGCTGTGGTTGGGCGCCCTGTACGACCACGAGTCCATCGGGTGGGTCGGCAGAGGGGGTCCCATGTGCATCGGGTGCATCGGTGGCATGCTGTGGCGTGGTGGAGGTGAGTGTGACATGGTAGTTGATGGAGGTGATAATGGGTGGGTTAACCTGGATGACATAGGGGGGTGGGGTCGATGGAGGTCATCGTAAAAGGGGTCCCGAGGAGGGGGAGGAGCCAACTGGGAGGCTCTAGAGGCATTGGTGGGGGAGGGAGAAGGAGAGGAGACTGGAGAGGTGTCCTTCTTGTCATCAACCTCGCTCACCTTCGACTTGTTTCGGATCTGTGGTATGAGTGTGGACGAGTGTTTCATTACTGGTCATGATACAATTACACTTCCACCTGATGCTTGAGCCACCATCTTCCAATCACACAGCACAAAACACAAGTATCAAACTGAAACAACTTAACTCCACCACCACAACATCAACTCCCCTCACCAAAGGGTACTCAACAGCACCATTCATCAACCTCCCCCATTGCAAGCCATTCACTGAGCACCTCTTTGGCGTGTCGTTGTCCTCGTTCCCACGCTGACTCATGCCCTCCCACTGGGCCCTTGTGAACACCCTCATCTACATGCTGTGTCGAGTGTGTGTCATTGCTTCCAATGGGGTCAGCAATGGAAGGTGAATAATAACAATAGACAGATGACCTCAGGTGCTCGTCCAAGGTTATTCTATTTAGTATTGAGACGAAACAGTATTAAAAAAATGCTCCATATGTGAAATAATATATCACCAAGAGATGCATACCTGAGATGGAGCAGCTCTGCTTCCAAGTCTCTGCGGAAAGACATGGCTATGTAAATGGAGTAATGAGTGAGTTACTGACAAAAGATAGTGAATAACACTCAGAAATAACATAAGACTATTTCCCTTTTCATAATTGAATAAATTAGTGGAAAAACCAGAGTAAATGTATGATTGTGTGCAAGAGGGCTGCTGATGAAGAGGTGTACCTCATGCACATTGGAGTAGTGTGGTACTCGGATGGGGGGTGGCATGGTGGGAGCCTGGTTATACACCGGGTGGTGCAGCATGGAGTAGTTGCCTGTGGGAAGAGCAAGGAGATGCACTTTTCAAGCGGATATAAGCTATATTAACCAGTGTATATCTAACAACCAACCGAATTTTTTTTTATCTATATAATTTTTTATTCAGTAGCTTCCAAGTGAAAAAAAAAACATCTTAATTTGTCAAACCACATCTTTGTTTTTAAAAGCATTCGTATTTTTGCTCGCACCTTTATCGTTGATGCCGGGATGCAGGAACCTGCAGTTGATGCCCCAAGTGCAGCTGCCCCTGGTGAAGAAGCGACAGAGGGGCCGTTGGTAGTGTCTCCTCGAACTGGCCTCCTTGATCTCACCCTCCTCACAGTCCTCCTCCTGGTTCCAAGAAATGCAATTGTTAAGTCAGAATTTTTATTTTAATAATTATTCATATTGTTCAAGGTTAGTACCCATGGCATTGCTACATGTTTGTTGGAAGTACTTTTGAATTATTACTTACATCCAAAAGCTCGCCATCTGAGAAATTAAATTCCTTTTCTCTTTTATGCTCCTTTTCATTCTTTGAAAGTTTAAATTGAATTTTATGGACCTTATTCAGTCTGGTTGAGAATTCATAAAGTTTTAATGAGCACTATGAAATCAAAAACCTGATTGCTGTTAGAATCTACCTCTCCGTTATCACTATTATCATCACTACAGTTATCAATATTCTTGTTAGATACTCTATTATCGTCTACTTCTTCTTCGTAATCAAGCTCGCCATGATCATCATTCAACTCGCTTTCTTTAAAAGCAACTTTTGAATTCACTTCTTGAACTTTTTCTTCATTTTCATTAATATCATCAACTTCGTTTGATGTTTTATTTTCAATTTGTTCATTTGAAGAGTCGGCATTTTCTTGCTTGTCTGGCTCGTTTGTATCGAACTCATTGGGAATACTTTCGAACTTAGAAGAATGATTTGATTCGACCTCATCTTGCAATGGAGTTTGTGACCTGTCATCATTTACACCAACTTCCCCTAGAACACTTGTATTTCCTTCTCCATCTTCGCTATCAACGCATCCATCATCGCTGTTCTCGTTGTCAAAAGGTTGTTCTTTCTTATCATTAGAATTTTCGTTTATTTCATTAGTTATAGGAGATTCACTTGAATTATTATAAGAGACGCCAGAATCCAACCCGTCATTCATATCGCTCTTTAGGGATAGACAAATAACTAACGCTCTTTATATAAAGATATGTTTATGTGAAGTTTCATGAAACTGGAAACTTTTTGTGATAATAATTGTTTATTTTGAAAGTTTTAAATAAAATTAATATTTCGAATACTTATGTGTTACTTTTGAACTTTAGGAAAAGTTTGGTAATTTTTTATTTGAAAAAAAAAATTTTTTCAATCAACATTAAAATTTGAAAAAAATTAATTTATTGAAGTTTTTTTAAAATCATGCATTTTGAATGCCCTTCAATATTATTTCAAACTATTTAAAAGTACATCTAACAAGGACGGTGTCACTAGAAATTCAAAACAGGCTGGGCATCCTCGCTGTTTGTAAATCACTTTGCCGGTTCATAAAATATGTCTAATGATGGCACTGAACCAGTTATGATAAATTCAGCAGAGAATACAAACGAATTAGAAAATAGAAGTTTAAAAAGAAAGTTAAAATCCCTTCAAAAAAATGTGTGGCTAAAAAAAATAAAAAGACTTCTGATCGAACCATTATTATTTTTATTAACGTTCTCTTTTATATGGGGTGTGTGTGGTTCTTGTATTTTACCCCCTAGTAATTACTTCTCTTTATTCATTCTTTATGTCCTTAGCGTTTACCTTGGAAAATTATCTGAGTTGGTTTACCTTCCAGACTTGTTTGGTAAGTCTTTAGTATGAATAAATTTTTGCATGTGAAAATTTTTATTTTTATTTGAAGCTTTCTCTACGATTTCCAGTGCTAATTTTTGTATAACTTGAACCTATCTTAGGTATGATTGTTGCTGGTCTCATCTGCAGAAACATTCCACAATTACAAATCAACAAAACACTTGACCCTGCTTGGTCTTCTTTTCTCAGGTACTCAAATATTTACTGAATAAAATAATATAATTAAAAATTGAAACAGTTCAAATTGGTTTTTGAAATAAGTTTTCGTACTAATGTCAGTTCCTGACTATTGCAGAAGCACAGCACTGGTGGTGATCCTGATTCGTGCAGGTATGGGACTCGATCCAAAGGCTCTCCGGAAGCTGTCTTGTGGTGTGTTGCGATTGGCACTCTCCCCCTGTCTCATTGAAATAGTCACAGCTGCTCTCATGTCCAAACTACTCCTCAACCTGCCCTGGGTCTATGGCTTCATTCTAGGGTGCCTTTCCTTATCCCTAGTACATTGAGTATTTATTTACTTCAACTTCTTCAATCTCCATCATGTTCTAATCAATGATTAAATTGCAAAATCCTTTCAAATCACCTTCAGCTCCTAATTCATGTTAATTATCCTTTCCAGGAGTGTATTGGCGGCAGTATCACCTGCTGTGGTGGTTCCCTGTCTTTTGAACCTCAGTGTGCAGGGCTATGGAGTGGACAAGGGCATTCCGACGCTGGTGATTGCTGCCTCAAGCATTGACGACGTTTTCGCTATCACCCTCTTTGGCATCTTCATTGGTTTCACTTTTGACACAGGTGGGTGGCTCAAAGCATTGACCCAGTGATCCAAGCTAATCAAAGCTTTTTTAAAGCGCCTCTTAGCACCTTCTTTATAGGCGCTACCATGGAAACGGTTTTACCTCTTCTGAGCTATTAGGTGATCAGGCCTTAGAGTCAGGAATAACAAACATGATATTTTTGAAGAATTTTGATGCAATCTAAAAATGACACATGGCATTTTAATCTATAAACGTTTGTATAATATGTTTTGCTGGGGCTCATCCCATTTTGTATGTATCTTTTGTATATCTTTCATATCATGGTATTTTCATAATTTCCGGTTTAAAATACATTTGGGCACTTTTTTGCGTTTTAATAATGTTCACGACAGCCATAATACGCCTCAATTGCTTTCTTTGGCGCTTCATAAATGAGTTTTACATACAACTTCTGCTCGTCAAGGACAACCTTCCATCCAGCCACTTGACCAAACCTCCCTGAAGGTAATATGCTGTTCATGGCGTTGAAAACTCCACTTGAGTTGCTGTTGGGTGTGGCTTATGGTGGCGTGGTGGCTGTGATTCTGTGGTGCATACCACCACAACACCACGTTCGTTGAAGACGGCCATTGTCATTTTTCGTTTATTCACACCCATTTTCAACTTTTCTTTTTTGCGTTTTTCGCAATTTACGCGTATCGTTTATGTGAATACTTCGCTAAAATATTTTTAAGTTTTCATTTCACAATTCAAAAAAGTTTTTCTAATCGGTTTTTCAATATTTTTCGACTACATAAACTTTAACCACTCTCCATGCTCCACACCACTTCAGGCGAGGAGTGTGGAAATCAGAGCGAGTGTGTTGTTGTTGGCTGGTTTTGCAGGCCTCTTCGGCAGTGCCAGACTGGACTTCGGAGGCATGGGTCCCATTGGAGCCATTGTCCTCGGCTTCGTGGCCATGATAAGATGGAACAAGCAGGCCCAAGAGGCCGATACCGCTCAATCTGCCAATGTGAGGCTGTGCTGAGAGTCACACATGTGAATGTGTGCGTGTTTCACGTGATTGCGAGAAGTCGGTTGTTACAAGGCTTCAGCTTTTTACTTTAAACTGAGGAAATAAGTTGGGAGTTCAGAAAATATTTTCAAAAATAAATTCCCACAAATAAGTCATTTAACTTACACTAACAGTAATTTTTTTCATCTTTATCATCATCATCACCATTATCGTTTTTATCATCATCATCATCATCACCATTATCGTTATTATAATCAGCATCATCTTCATCCACCACCCCGACAGGATCGACTCTGCAGTGTACTGGAGATGATATGGACGTTGTTGAAGCCCTTCCTGTTCGTCTTGATCGGAGCCGAGGTGGACTTGGCCAGGATGGACGCTCGCCTGGTGGGCTTGGGTCTGGTGGTTCTTTTGGTGGGTCTGTGTGCCCGGATGCTGGTGACCTTCGTGGCAGTGTGCGGCAACAACCTGCTGCTCAGAGAGAAGCTATTTGTCACCATTTCGTGGCTGCCCAAGGCCACCGTGCAGGTGCTTGCTTGTTTTTGCTTGAAATGCACTTTTAAGAGACATATAACCATTGTGATAAGGACGTTTCTATAGAAAACTCACTTCAATGACTCTTGTTCTTCTCTTGAGGCCTGATTTATTTGCTTTTACGCATCTTCCTCAATCTATCACTTTATCATTTATCCTTCTAATTACTTTCTTCAGCCATCCTTCCATCTATCCATCCATCTTTCTATCCATCCATCTATCCATCCATCTTTCTATCCATTCATCCATCCATCCATCCATCTATCCATTCATTCAATAAGGCAGCCATAGGAGGATTAGCCCTGGACAGGGCACGCAGGCTAGGCTTGAGTGAGGATGAACAGACACCCGCCATGACCGTTAGTCACACCATACCTCCCACCCCATTCTGTTGGAACACCACTAGCGTTCACAAACAACCTTGACTCGCAATTATATTATCATCCACTCCAGCTTCTATTTTATTCGATACTCAAATGGTTTTGAATTTTCGTGCATCAAGGCTACTTTAACAATACTCTTCGCCACAACGCTACCTCGTGACCACCAAGCGCCACACACCTCTACAGGTAGTGACCATAGCAGTCCTCAGCATCGTTGTGACAGCCCCTCTAGGAGCCATCTTCATCACCAAGCTAGGGCCTCGTCTGCTCGAGAAGGCCACCAGTCCACGCAAGTCGGCCACCACTTCCGAGTTACGATCGAGCAACATTGTGGTCGCTGATGGTCCTGAAATGACCGAGTATGTGACACCTTTGTGAGTGGTGATGTTGTCGCTTACAACGCTGTGTTGTGGTCTCGGTGCGTTTGGTTTGTTAGTGAAGAAGAATTGTTAGTGGTAGCTTGGCGGGAAGGTTGGTAGGGGGTTGCTTTACTGGTAGGGAAGGTTGGTAGGGGGTTGCTTTACTGGTAGGGAAGATATTGAAAGATCTTGTTCGTAGTTGATAAAAGCCGGGTGTATGAGTGGCGTGGCATCGTGTGGCATGGCGTCGTGTGGCGTGGCATCGTGTGGCATGGCGTCGTGTGGCGTGGCGTCGTGTGGTGTGGCGTTGAAAACCAGGTGGCGTGGCGTCAATGTGGTGTGACGGGGATGAATTTGTAGAGAAAAAAAGCTTTATAATTGATATTTGAATTGTTGGAGAAGTCGATGAAGTAGTCGTGATTTTCGAGTCCTGATGCTCATTGTTCACACCTGCAAGGAGTTTCCTTTCATATTCTGGTCTCTTTTTCATTTGGAAAAGTTAATCTTGAAATTATATTTGTGCTTCTAAGTTGAAATATTAAGTTTTTAACTGACCAAAATTTTACGTTTAATTCGTAAATATTTCACTATTGTTTTATATATAGAATTTAATTTTAAAGAAAAAATTATTTTGATGTATTTCATAAGCTATTTCCTTGATTGGCAACAGATTTGGTGCTTGTATGCATGCTACCCTCACAAAAGAATCCCATCAGGATTCGAATCGATTGCATTCACTTTTTAAATAACCCCTTGATGATCGACAATTACATAAGTACAGGGAAACCAAGCTGATCGTCAAGAGCTTTCGAGCACTGCGCGAGATTGTGTCGGTGCTGTTTGATTGATTATTTTGGGGTAAGATCACTATGATGCGTTGGCGGGGGGGGGGGGGTCGAAAAGAACATTAGAATCTTTTAAGTTATCTTCTGACGTTACTCTTGCCTCCAATCAGAATCTTTTTTGACGCTTCAAAAATTAAATCTAATCATTATTTACATTTTTTATTGAGAAATTTAAACCATTTTTTGACCGCGTTCAAAAACGCTTCACATTTTCCAGTATTAAGTTGATTTTCTTATTCTCTATTAACTCATTTTATTTCTCACATACAAATCATTCTGCGAACTTCATTGATTGTGTTTTCTGTGATGAATATTCGGTTGTAGTTTTGAATGGTTGTTCTTCAATACCTCAAAACTCCTTGGCAGCCTGTTGTCTGCCTCATACCTCACGAGAGACCATCGTGCTGTGGTCTCATGCATCAAAACTTGAATGTCTTCGTGACCATTGGCAACTTTGGATAGTATTTTACCTCAATGCAGTATAATGAAATTTGTTTGAAGTATTAAGGATGTCAAGTCATAAAGGCTTCAGACCCTAGTACTAATCTCTTGTTTGCCGCTTCTATGGCATCGTTTACTTTGAATGTTAGTTATTATTTATATAATATACCATTTCAAAATTAAAGCTCACTTTTTTGTAAATTATTTTTAGTTTATTCTTAAAAACGATTTTTGGAGAATATATTATTCAAAAATAATATTTATCGACCTTTCCTTTCATGATAAATTTATATTTCTAATGCCCTGCAAATCAAATAAATATTTTCAACACGTGCTCCATCCTCAAGAACACACAAGTACGGTAAAAAAAGGAATTATGTTATGAGACAGGAACCACCCCGTCCAAAGACTCCGGGACTTCTTCCATGCAACGTTTTCCCATCACCTTCCAACTCCTCAAAAGCACCATTAACACTTGGTAGCGTGAGTAACATTATGCTATTAATGATGATCTTATCCTTTTAACTCACCTTTAAGTCACTTTTTAAGACAATTTTCTAATATAAAATCTTTATTGTCCTCATAAAATCCCTGAAAACCAGCGACCTCCACAACACCCAACCACAAGCCGATAAGGAGCAGCTCAGAACGTCAAACAAGACAACCAGCCATTTATTATTGATTTATTTGTTAGTTTATTAAAATCTAATTTTGCATTCATTTATTTATACTGAGTACTTATTTGTATATCTTGTCGAGGATGAGCTTGTTACGGTTCTGCTTGAAGAGGACGTAGTAGTTAGGGAAGATGAGGAGGACGATGGTGAAGAGGGCGTCCCAGTGGGAGGTCCACAGCAGACTGAGGAACTCGTTGCCGACCAGGAAAGAGGTGCCCCACAAGATGACGTTAGTCATCCGCTTGGGCTTGCTGAAGACTTTCTGTGGGGGGCAGTAGGAAGGGATGAGGTGGCTTGCTTGGAGAATACCTTATAAATTTGAATTATTGGAATATTTTGTGTTATGCATGTTGAAAAATTATGAGATATAAAATTATAAATATTGAAAACATTATTAAGTATAATATAATAAATATTGAAAATGTGGTAATACATGGCGTGGTTCATGATATATTCAATATAAAAGTATCGGGCATGTTACGAACAACACCATACAACACTAAAGGCATGGACGCACATAGAATCTGGAATGCATGTTGTTTCCAGGCTCTGCGGCGTTGGTCTGTCCCTTGGCCTTGAAGAGGCCCTTGACGTGCTTCACTGTGGAGTCCTGCACGAACAACTGCAGCTCCGACCACCTGCAAGAGTGCTTGAGGTTGCAACAGGTGCAAGAAGGATGCAAATTATTGATTTGAAATTACAAAATAGATGAATGAATGAATAAATGAATGAAAAAAGGAATAAGTAGATGAATGAATGAATAAATAAATGAAAACAAATGAATAAATAAAAAAATGAATGAATGAATTAATTAATTAATAATTATTAATTAGTCACTATTTTATATTATTATCGTGATGTAAGCGCATCCACACGTAATGCTGCTGAAGCAAGACAAGCAACTGAAACGCTATGAGAATCAATTGTCCGAAAAAGGCGTCTAACGCGGCGTATATTGTGTGTGGAGAGGCTTTGGAGTCGACTTTACTCCAGTTTCCCAAATGGCATGAACAGCGGTGAAGTGTGTCGAGGTAGTTGATGGAGAGGAAGTGGTTGGCGAAGAGGGTGACAAAGCCCAACCACACCATCAAGATGAACTGGCCCGTCCACCATGGGTTGTAGTACAAGGTGCTCTGTGGGTGTTGTGTGGAGGCTGATGGGGTGTGGGTGTTGTGTGGAAGTTGATAGGGTGTGGATGTTGTGTGGAAGGTGAGAAGGTGTGGAAGGTTGATGAGGTGGGGGTTATGTGGGAAGCTGATGTTGTTATGTAGCCTTCAATTCAAAAAACTCTGTGAGGCGGTCGTGTGAGTGTCACCAAATTTATGTTTTTGTTTCAAACTACGGAGAAGTTCAGTAATATTTGTACGAAGCTTCTCAAATGATTGACTAAGTTACCAGTCATTCCAAATTTGTTGATTTCATAACGAATTAGTAATGGCTGTCGTCACGGAGACTAAAACTGAAGAAGTAACAAACTCCAAAGAACAACTATGAAGAAACAAAAGACCCAAATGAAAGGGATCGGAACGGAGCTTTGAACAAAGGTTTGAAGTAAATAATGGGAAAAGAAGTGAAAAAACAAAATTTTGTCGAAGCCTAATGAGTAGGAAAAACTAAAATGGAGAAGCTTAGTGGAAAGTCACTCACCCAACACTGGTCAGGGTTGCTTCCAAATTTCTATCAACAAATAATTATCACGTTTGAACTTCAAACCTCAATAACCTTAAACTTTCTCCTATATGACTATTCTTTCAGAATGCCTCTTCAAGCTCAAGTCACCTAATCTTTGAAACAGTTCCTCGCACAACCAACCTCATTCATCTTCAACACATAATTCTTATCTTCACCCATAAAATCCAGACAAAAAATTCAACCACTCATCAAGCTCTCTTTCCTTATTCCCCATGGCAACACCAACCTGAGAGAAGCACAGAGGCATGCAGGCGGAGTAGTAGCAGCAGAACATGGAGTTGAAAATAACTTGGCTCAGACGGGCATTAAAGTCTGTCCTCAGACACTCTGCTTCACTGCGGACCTCCTCGGGTGACGAGGAACACACATGCACTGGAACCTCACAGTCTCCCCTGTACTTGCTGAACTTACTATGCAAATCTGCAAAGGTGTGGAGCATACGAGATGCATTGAGAAGATTAGAGTAGGCTTATGTGAGGTGAAGGATTAGTGATGGTTGACTCATTTTGGCCATTGAGAAAGTAACTTCAATAAGTAAGACTCACACTTGTTTTTCACTGTAGGAAGTTTTCCAAAAAGAGGTTTGAGGTTGAATTTAAACAAAAAAACATATGATATCATTCTGAAAAAAAATGATTTGATGAGTGAAGATCTGTGTAAAAATAATTTAAAACCATGAAAAATCAAAATTTGATTTTAAAAATGAAAATGATAGAATTCACTAACGGATAAAAAAGGAACATTGATGTGACGAAGTTTGAAGATGTGAAGATTTTGATGGAAAAGTAAATAAATGCAATAAAAACGTTCAAAACCATGAAAGATTTTGTTAAAACCGCCAAGTAGTAAAAACAAACTGATGAAAAAGATTTTCTTTTTACAACCTGTAGTATAATTGTGAAGAAATGTAGCAAGGTAGAGGGATGGATATTTCAAAAACATGATTTAGAAAGTTCAAAGTACCTGTTTGTAAATGCTGTATATTAATCTTCTGCTCAGCACTATTACTAAAAACATTGTGAGATTAAAATCAACCAAAGAAAAATTCTGAAACAAAAAAAGTGATTAGTTAATCTCAGTATGCATAAGTAGTAAGAGATATTTATTTTCAAAATGAGATGTATTAAAACCATATGAAAGACTTACGATAGCGTATAAAGCTGTGGAGTATGGCATCCACCATGCTGTTTTATAAAGATTCAAATATTGGCATCCAAGAACTATGAGAGATTGAAGAAAGATTAAAACCTCAAAAAACAATTCACTATCAGCAGTAATTTCTGGCAATTGCTGATGACGAATTGTGACCATTGTTGCCATTTTGCAAACTTTTTTCAAAACCAAAAACTCTCATAGAATATTATTCGACAATTAATAATTCAAAAGTCAATAATCGCTTCCATGCCAATTAACATCATAACAAGTTTTCAAAAAGTAAACCTAGTTAGGTAATTTTCTAGTGATGCTTAAACCTATCTACATATATATTTGCATTTTTTTTGAAAATAGTTTTCAATGAGTTGGAACATAGCTCATAAAGGTATTTCTTATTTTTTAAATATAACTTTTATTGCTTTCCACTCTGTTGATGAGTGGCAAAAGAAATGGCATAAAACAAGTGACTACTCCAAAAACCATTTATACATCAATGATTCAAAACGACCTGGCAGAAGTGTTGATGCAGGAGTGACATTGAATCAAGGCGTGAATAAGACTTAATGATAGCTTTAAAGGATCAATTAGATTCATTTGTGGCTAGCTTGAGAACAATACATCCTTGAACACATGCAAATAATTTTATGAATAAAAAAATCACTTAAGATGAGTTGTGAAAAAAAAGTATAAGAGTTGTAGTCACTTTGAACTTTTATTTTTTTCCAAAAAAAATTGTTATGTCGAATAATTGAATTAGGTACACTAGCTTCTGAATCCACCGCCACCCCTTCCTCTGAAGCCACCACCAGAATTTCCTCTGAAGCCACCACCACCACCTCTAAAACCACCACCACCACCACCTCTGTAACCACCACCGCCACCTCCTCTGAAACCACCACCACCTCCTCTACTCCCCCTGAAACCACCACCACCCCTGCCCCCTCTTCCACCTCTTCCTCCACCCCCACCCCTGCCTGGATGGTATTTTTGATGAATTAAATTTCACTATATCTACATTAACTAAGATAAAGTGGATTTCAACGAAAGGTTTTATGTGGAGCATGTTGAAAATGTATGAATTACCTCCTCCTCCCCTCCCTCCTCTCTGCGGCTTCTGACCAGGAAGGAAACGTTGCAGAGGCAGCATCTTAGCTGGATCTATAAAGAACTTTGAGAGATGGTTTGAATGAATAGCTTGATTGTGATTGAGTGTATATTTTACAAATCATAAATAAAGTAGTAATGAACCTTAGACGTTAAGGTTTTATGAGTAATATAGAGCAAAATTTGAAGTTTTACTTTTGTTTTCTTTGAGAAAGAACCAGCCTTCATGTTGTCAGAGAGTTTGATGGAAACATACTGGGATGGAAGCATCAATCCATAGAATATATGAACTTTTCTATGCATATTCAATAGAGAATACGGTTATCAGAAAGTATTCGTTGCTTCAAATTGGAATGATTTTTCAGCATAAAAAAACAAATGAATTGACGAATCCATAATGAACTCACATATTCTTTGATGGGTCCCAACACGTCATCCACCTTGCCGATTTGTTGCTTGTTTTCGAGAAATATGGGAGCATTGAAGTAAGGCACATTTTCCTGACTTGCCTTGATAACTATATCATCCTCGCAAGGATGCATCAGGTAACCCAGCTCTGGTTTGGATGATAAAAATTATTAAAAAGCACTGAAATGAAAATTAGTTATTACACATAGAAAATTTTGATAGAAAAAATATTTTTATAAAGTTTAAAAGACCTATAACAGACTCAGGAGGCCCCTGATCTTGGTAGCCTCCGCCTCCTCGCCCCCCTAACAAAACAATGTGATGATAAAATGATTGAAAGCAAAAAAGTATAAATATGCAAAATTTTGCAATAAAATGTTATAAATTTCGAATGCTTTCGCATATTACAAGAAACAAACCTCTAAAGCCCCTTCCTCTTCCACCACCACCTCTCCCTCTGAAGCTACCTCCTCCTCCACCTCCCCCTCTGTAACTCATTTTTGTTTTTTATTGACCAAATTGAATAAAAATGTCAATAACAAACTACCTATTTGAAAAAACAATATTACACTATTATCGTCCACATGTGCAAAAAGATTAGCAAAACATGATTAAAGTTTTTTTAGTATTTAATTTCAAGTTTATTTATTCAATTGAAAAATTAATAATATTTAAATTAAAAAAATTATGTAAAATTTTTTTGGATGTAAATAATTTTTCTATAAAATGATAGTTGCCTTATCAACATGTTTTTAATAACTTGTTTAAAATTTCTGAATTTGGAGTATTTATAAAAAATATATTAATAAAAAAATCAAATAAAATGATTTGGAAATTTCAAACTTTGAAACTTTCGCAAAAATGAAAAGTCCATTTTAGTGAAGTTTCATCCCTCCTTTCCTCGACATGGAAATTTAGGCTCAAACTGGAAAAATTTTTAATGAATTGATTAGATGTAAAAAACGTCTTCTGCGTTTTTCCATTTACATTTCGCTCACGCAACAAAAAGCGACTTTTTCAACCAATTCTCAGATGAGAGATTATGCTTTTTAGCTGCATAAATTCTTTTTTTAACCACAAATATTAATTTTAAAACCAATTTTTTTGCGAATTAGACGAATTGATAGCGGCTAAATCATGAAGTCTCTTTTGCTTATACAAATATCGACTTTGTAATGGAAAATAATGAGTGCGCCGTTTATTTTCCCATTTGATGAACAAGCTGCCTGATCGAACACCTCTTTGTGCCCATGCTCATTAATATCGGGTGGCTAGAGTGCTAGTGGCCATCAAAGAACTATAAAGTTTCCATCGAAGCTTTTGCTATAAAAGGATTTTTGTAACATTGTCAAAAGCACAATGCACATTTGAAAGGAACATTCCAATTTTGTTAACTATTCAAATATAACGACGCCTTTTTAAGATATGAATATGCTTTGATAAGATAAGATTAGATTAGATTAGATGAAACTTTAATCGCTTGATTACAAAACTATACCAACATTTCCAAAAATGCAAAAAACGTGAAATAAAACTGATTATAATCTTTTGAAAGTTGAATTTAATTTATTCAACTACATCGATACTATCGAGGCATACATTTGCTTCTATCGGTTTTAAAAAATATTTTAAAAAAATATTAAAAAAATATTTTAATATTTAAATACTGCCCAAGAGTCGCACAATAGTTCTGCGTTCCAGAAACCAACAGCGTAAAAGAATTGAAGGGCTTAGCTAAAACGCACCTAGATGGACTTCCAAAAGTTGCAGAGGGACCTAGAAAGGGAAGATGGAGAGGATGACAGGTCGGTAGCAGCTGCCTGGAGCGCCTTCAAAGCTGGCACCACCTCCCATGGTCTTCCTCATCTTCTCAATGCAAAAGGTGTGGATGCTTTTCTTGTTCGCAGAGTTGTCCTTTCAAGAAGGAAAGTGTTTAAATAACACTAAAAGCTCCGTGTTTCAATAACGCCAGCACTTCGAAGCTTTTGAGTAGCTGGTATGACTCATTTGCCAGTAGCTCTGAGAATTTGAAAACATCGATCATCGTTTTCCATTAAATGCCCTCTACAATGTGCACAAGTACCTTGGTTCCATGTTCCTTTCCGTAATCATAATGGTTTTCTTTCAACGTCAAGCAGAACGTTTGTCTGGATTTGACCTAATAAAGACTATAAAACATAAAACATTTATGATGCTTGCATAGTACATATGTTCTGACCAACTCGTGCCCAGGGTGGTTCAAAAGACTGCTCTGGCTGCTTTCGACGCTGATTTGTGTGGTTGGGCTGGCCTTCAACTATTACCAGCTAAGTTAGTTGCATGAAGCTTAAACATTGCAACGTTGAAGCATTTAACGTGACGCCATAAGTCTTGAATTAGCTAAGATTGTGCTTAATTGTGAGGCCTTCACAACAACTCCAACGCCAACAGCCATCAAGTATATGGCGTTCAACGTGAGTGTTGCCGTTAAAATGCAAAACGCCAAGTCTGTGGACTTTCCTGCAGTTACCGTGTGCAACAACAACCCCATCAAGAAATCATCCCTTCCTCACTTGCCTAAATTTTTCGACCTCATGGAAACCTACCAAGACGACCTGAAAAGCAACTGCAACTCTAGCGATGTCATAACCACAACCGTCAAAACCACGCCTGCCCCAACCATTATACCAACCAGCCCAGCAAGCAGCAACAGTTCATCTTACTACCCGTACTATGATTACTTTTACAACGTGTCCGAAGTAGACTACTCAGGTAAAAACTCCACTGCAAACGTTGTAGGAGTGAATGTCTTCACGTTATGTCCTCTTACCTCATTCCCCTCAGTACCCCATTTCACAGAACAACTCACCACACCTACTTTCACAGGTTGCATCCCATCGTCGGGAGTTAAAGATGACTCAGGAAAGGAACAAAGATCCGATTTTATTTTCCAGAACCAGTTCTTCGAAAGCATGTCGGTCCTTCCTGATAATCAAAAAAAATTTTTCGGTCACCACTTGTTTCCGCTTGTGCACGACTGCAACTTCGCTGGAACCTCATGCGACAAGTGAGTCGCTCGTTGTTCAACAATGAATCTCTCCAGCACAATCTAATCTAATCTAATCTAATCTAATCTAATCTAATCTAATCTAATCTAATCTAATCTAATCTAATCTAATCTAATCTAATCTAATCTAATCTAATCTAATCTAATCTAATCTAATCTAATCTAATCTAATCTAATCTAATCTAATCTAATCTAATCTAATCTAATCTAATCTAATCTAATCTAATCTAATCTAATCTAATCTAATCTAATCTAATCTAATCTAATCTAATCTAATCTAATCTAATCTAATCTAATCTAATCTAATCTAATCTAATCCAATCTAATCTAATCTAATCTAATCTAATCTAATCTAATCTAATCTAATCTAATCTAATCTAATCTAATCTAATCTAATCTAATCTAATCTAATCTAATCTAATCTAATCTAATCTAATCTAATCTAATCTAATCTAATCTAATCTAATCTAATCTAATCTAATCTAATCTAATCTAATCTAATTCAATCTAATCTGATCTAATCTAATCTAATCTAATCTAATCTAATCTAATCTAATCTAATCTAATCTAATCTAATCTAATCTAATCTAATCTAATCTAATCTAATCTAATCTAATCTAATCTAATCTAATCTAATCTAATCTAATCTAATCTAATCTAATCTAATCTAATCTAATCTAATCTAATCTAATCTAATCTAATCTAATCTAATCTAATCTAATCTAATCTAATCTAATCTAATCTAATCTAATCTAATCTAATCTAATCTAATCTAATCTAATCTAATCTAATCTAATCTAATCTAATCTAATCTAATCTAATCTAATCTAATCTAATCTAATCTAATCTAATCTAATCTAATCTAATCTAATCTAATCTAATCTAATCTAATCTAATCTAATCTAATCTAATCTAATCTAATCTAATCTAATCTAATCTAATCTAATCTAATCAAAGCATTTCTATAGCGCTGGTTATACACAGATCACAATTTTTGAGAAATGATATATGTGACTCAAGAGCTTAAGCATGAATATAGGAATGAAGTCAATGATTCATTGATTAAATTAAAGAGTTAAAATTCACTCTTAGTAAGGATTTTGAAGTATTCTTCAACAACTACCATGGAAACTGTTATGTTTTCAACTCACAAATGTTCAACTCACGAAAAAATAAAGTTAGAGTGTCAAAGAATTCCGGACAAAGATTCGGTGAAAAATAAATTATTTTTCATATATATATATATATATATATTTTTTTTAATTATTTAAAAAATAAATTTTGAAAGTAACTTTAATTCTAAAATTTCTTTCAATCGAGCTCTAAGTTTAAACCTTTTTTTTCAATTTCACTCAAGGACTCAGTCTACTTTTCAACCTGGAGCAACACGAGTACATCGGAGACTTGACCAAGTCGGCAGGGCTGAGGGTTGTCATTCACGACCCCAAACGCATGCCCTTCCCAGAAGATGAAGGAATTCTCGTGCCTCCAAACACCCTCACCAACATTGGCATTACACTTGTAAGTGCTGGAACTTTGGTTTGAAACAAAACTTTGAACGGTGGTTTCTACAGCTACTTCTATTACCCATTCACTCTCCTACCCACCCATTCATCAACTCACTCACACACTCTCCCATCCATTCATTCACTCATTCACTCACCCATTCTCCCCTTCACAAATTCACTCATTCACTTTCTTACCCACCAGTCCACTCACCCAAAACGACCCACCCACAGACGGAGGTCACCAAGCTGGATGGAGTGTACGGGGACTGCTACAACGAGGAGACAAACCCCAAGGCGAAGAGCACCATCTACCAGAAGAGGTACAACTCCAGCTACACGCAGAAGGTTTCCATCCGTCATCATAAAGCCTCTATTGCTTCATGAGTCACTTACCTCTTGGCTACCCTAGTTATCATAACGTTTTCTTTTAATTTATTGTTATTATTATTATTATTATTATTATTATTATTATTATTATTATTATTATTATTATTATTATTATTATTATTATTATTATTATTATTAATTATTATTATTATTAATTTTAAATATACTTATGCAATTCTTTCGATATTCAGGATTTAGTTATGTAATTCACATTATTCGTCATTATTCTACAGAGTTGCATTCACACGTGTTTGTTCGGCAAAATCAAGAAGATGTGTGACTGTCTGAGCATCAAGTATCCTATGCCCAAGCTGGAAAACATCACTCTGGAACCGTGCCAGTCGATAAACCAAACTCAAAGTTACTTTCTTCCTCATTGTTCAACTCTTCTGCTCATACCTCTTCTCTAGTGGTTATGCGTTTTATGTGTAAAGGAGTTACTGATTTTGAACTTTAACTCGAAAAACTAAAAAAAAGATTTTTGTGGGAAGTTTCAAATGTATTGAAAATTTATTGTGAAATTGTTTTTGCGAATCAGTAGTGGTAACTGTAAAAAAAGATTTATAGTAGTTTTTAATCTCTTGCACAGGGGACTGTCAGCATAAAGTCTGGGAGATGTACGAAAAAGAAGGACTGCCTTGTACCAAGCTGTGCACCCCTCCGTGCAAGTAAGTCACCGTGGAATGGAAAAACCAACAATTGAAGCTGGTATTTTATTGTTTCATCATTCGTAAGTACCGAAAAAGTTAATAATTTGAAAATTTTTAATACAGAGAAAGATTGTTTACTCCAGTAATAAGCAATCAGTACTGGCCTTCGCAGGAATATAAGGTGAAATCCAACTTTTACGAATCATCGGAATATCGCCTGTCTTTGAAGCTTTTTCAGTATTGCTTCTTTCATCTTCTTAAGTCTCCGTGCAAATATTCGCAATATGATTGCAGTCATTTTTGTAACATTTCCAGGGTATGTCTGGACTTGATCTAATAAAGACTATAAAAAAAAGCATATTTATCAAAAATAAATTGTTATTAGAAAAGAGTTATCAGCTGACAACGTTTCATTTAACACAATCGGACAGGAATCAATGCTTTATGCGGGTCCGCTGAAGTCGATCGCAAAAGAAATTAAGTATTACGATTCGAACGATTACGGCAGGGTGAATGTGTTCATACGCGATTTCATGTACACGTCCATCACCGAATCTCCTGCCTACGAGGTGGTTTAACGGAAAATAATCCTTTCTGTTGGAATTTTTTCAATTGTTGCGTCATCGTTGTATCAGCTTTTTTCTACCCTTCAACATTTCATGCTAAGCACTAGACATTGACAACAAAGCTGAACGTTCCAGTGGCAGGACTTTGTGTCGGACATCGGAGGCATTCTGGGCCTGTACATCGGCTTTTCCATCCTCACCATTGTGGAATTTGTGGAGTTGTTCATAGACATCACCCGCCTCATCGTCATGAAAGCCTTCTGTTCCAGGAAAAGTAACAGCGGCAACAAACACAACAAGCAGTCACTTCCCACCAAATCTCCAGAGAAAATAGCCTGGGAGAAGGAACTCATGTCATACAATGTTTCAACTTCCTCACTGAGACCTCCCAGCAGCAGCTCTGCCAAGGTTTACCCTGCAGACAATGTAGTCTTCCAGTAAGTTCGTGAGTCGCATTTGTCTTCATCCGTCTGTTCTCACCGCCCTTGATCCAAGCTCTTGAAGATTTGAAACTTCAAAAAACTTGAGCTACCATTGATTGTTGGTGTTATAACTTGAACCCACTGATAGAGAAATTTCGGTCAAAAAAAAGAAACTTGATTTTTTCTTGTTCAAAAAATTTCATTTTTCGTGTTTTAAGACAAAACTCTAAAAATGTGTTCATTGTGATATTTCAAATACCATGTGTTTAAGTTTTGTCTCGGTGTCAGAACAAACGTTATACAACTATATGTGATTCACATTTTGCACCAACATTCGAGAATCATTATAGCACCATCTTGTAGTTCAAGCACGTCAATACACTGGTTCTTTCTATGCAAACTATGCGTTGAAATCTTCGTCTCTTTGTAGCAGAGCGCTTTAACACTGTGTAATCAGCGCTATACAAATAATTTCATTAGATTAAATTGAACTCAGTGGACCGCAAACTCGCACACTGCACGCTAGTTTGTATTAAATTTATATATTTCACCAAGACACCATTATTTTTTCTCAAATTGTTGAAGAAAAAGACGAACATTGTGAATGTTACCAATCGAAAGAAAAAATTCCCTTTTTGCTGACAATAATGAGTGGTTCGAATTACATCTGTCATGGAAACTAAACTCACGTAACCTTGAAACCCTATTGGAAGTCCACTATTATAATAATTAAATATAAAATATAAGCTTGATTTATAATTTCATATTGCCTCTTAAGTATTGTTCGAAAACGCTTAGTCTCGCAGCCTCGAAGTAGATCAGTAAAAAACTGTTTTTTATTCAGTTTGAAACTTGTTTTGTTAGAGTTAGTGCTGGAAAAATTATTTTATCGATCAACACACATCGTGTCCATTTATTTCTCCTGTAGCAATTGAAGACTGCATTTGTTAAAAACTTTCTGTAAGTTGAGGAATACATATTGTATGAACAAAACTTTTATTTTGAAATTGTTTCTTCAACTGGTTATTCAATCTGATACCTCACCTGACCATCAATAATATCATCATCTTACGGAACAGACGCCGTCCTAGAGTGGCTTAGTCACATAGTAGCCCACGGCGAATGAAACCATGCCTTCGAACATAGTGCTAAGGGCGCGTTACAAATGTCTTTATCAGATTAGATTAGTTAAGAATGAAGATTTTAAAAAATACTTTTATTTCTCATCCTTTTCACGGGTATATTTTCAATAATTTTGTTGAAATCTTCACAAAGGCCTCTGAAGATAGATGCAAGCAAGAAACATTTAGCAGAAAACACAGAAAAAAGAATTCAGTTCCAAAAACCACGAAAAATTTCAATAAAATATTAACTCTGAAAAATTGAAAAAGATTAAGAAAAATATGAGAAAAACACGCGTCTGCTTTGCTCTGTATTAAAAAAATACGCGTTTTTTGGAAATTATAAAATTTGAGTTATTATTCAAAAGTATATTTGTCAAAATTCAAAGTTTCAAATCTTGAGGAACTCATTAATACTTTGTTCGCCATAAACTACCGATTTTGAGTTTATATAACAAAATACCTCAAAACTTGAACAAAATAGTTTTGAGTGAGCAGCATAAAATTGATTTTTTAAGTACCTGCTCTCAAAGTGAAAGTTACGTCGACCTGGACTCAATGAATCCTTGGGGAGACAACAGACCGGCCAATAAGCGTCCCGAAACTAAAATGTTCGTATCGAACTAGCGTTATAAAATTGAAGTTTTAAAAAATTCAAGTAATTACTCACCTAATCACTTTGAAGTTTTATTTTTAAAACGTCCTCACTCTTTGTCATGCGCGTTGTCATGGTTTCATGCGCACTAGTGAAGAAGAGCAATTTAAAGGTTTAAAAAATAATTTATCAAATCACGCTGGTTATATTTATGGGTTCATTTTGAAGCAAAAAATGATTTTGATTTGAATCGATATTTTACCATTTCATAAATAAACCTTTAAAAGAATTTTTTTAAACAAAAGATTAGCTGATTATAAGTCTAAATTTTTAACGACTTTGATAATTTCAAGTTACCAATGAGAGAGCAAATAACGATGACGTGAAAAGTTGTTTCATAGTCTTCATCGAATCAAACCCAGCCATACTCAAGAAATGTCACAAGGCGTAGGTGTTAGTGCAGAAACTGACCAAAACTTGCACAACAAATGAAACTTTAAAATAAAATTGGAACATTCAAAACTAAAGTGATAAAAACTGAATAAAGAAAAAATTCTGTAACTGCTGGTTTCACGAAATTATTGAAGACGCTGACGGAGGGTTTGTTCCATATTCAAAATGAAAGTAGTTTAAAGTGTTGAAACTTCCTCCACGACCTGTTGGAGCTCTGTTGTCTGGATGTGGTAACAGCTTCTTCTTGTGGCTCCAACGTCGGTGCATTGTGGCACGAAGACACAGTGAAAGTCTTCGAATGCCAGAGTAAAACTCTTCATTAACACAAACATGAAAAACAAAAAAACTGCCGGAAGTCCTTTTAAAAAATGACAATTTCCTATTAAAAAATGACGTTTTCCTATGACAAAATGTCGTAAAACTTTATGAGCACTGAATTTGATATTTCTGCTGGTTCTCAATTAGTCAGAACGAGACAACACACCACTCAAATACTGCTTTTTAATTTTCTAAAAATCTTTATATAAACTATTTAATTAGCATAAAATCTCTAAACACAAGCATCAAACCGTCATGAACTTTTCACATTTGAAATGTTGATACATTTCAAAGTGGCGGCTTGTGTTTGGAGGGTGAATGGGGAGAGAGCAGTGAAATTAATGAAGTGCTGGAGAACGTATTGATTCGCTAATAGGGGCTGTCATTGAAGAGAAGTGTTTTGTTTCAAAGGCACTCAAGCCAATGTTTGGACAATTGCTTTTGCGATTTGGTTTGTGGCTTGTGGCCAGAGTACATATGGTTATGGAAAAAGTATTTAAAAAAACAAGAAACAGTCGGAATATTCCGAGCTTATTCGAACTTATGGACCGATGTCCAGATATAACAAGAGTTGTAACAGGTTCACATTGTCACTTTATTTCCATAACATAGCCAAGTTAATTGTTGAGAGATGACGTATTAATATTTTTTAAAAAATTTTCCTCTTTTTCTTTTTTTACCTTTCTTTTTTTTCTTTTTCATCTTAATATTTTTCTTATTTTTTCCTTTTTCGTTTTTAATTAAAAAAAAAATTCCTTAAAAAAAATAAAACCTGTACTTCAAAATAACACCACAACTCTGCATGTGCCTTGCTCCTGTAGGGACTTATCGTATTCACCTTACTCGTATATATAGCTACATCTCGTTTCAAGCTTTGAATAACCAAGTTTTCGGGAAGTGGGTGGGTTGACCAAGAAGGTTTTTTTCACGAAAAAACTATTTTATATAAAGCTAATACAATTTGGTTTTTGAAATTTAATTTTTTTAATCTTTTTAAAAAAATAATTTTCGTCTAGAAAACCCAACTTGTTTAAAGGATTTCCAGTTTACCTTTAAAAAATATTGAAATAAAAAAAAACAAAGATTTTTAGGAAATCTAGCAATGGATTTGAAAGAGCTGAAGAAGGAGTTGGAAGAGGAGGAGGACGGAGGGGGTGGACTATCCTTGGCAGCCGCTTGGGGCGCCTTCAAAACAACCACTACCTCCCACGGCCTCCCTCACATCCTCAACGCCAAAGGTCTGCGTGGTCCTTGTTGATGGAAGTTCCATCGCAAAGGAACATTCCTTTACCGATTTTTTTTTCATAAACTTGCTCAAATTTATATAAAAACATTGTACACACATTATAAAGTTTATAGTTATTTACGCCAGGCTGGTTCAAAAAGCTGCTGTGGCTAGTTTCCACGCTGGTCTGTCTTTTGGGCTTGAGTTTCAACTACTACCAGCTATGTGAGTGTCTTCCAATGCTACGGAATTGTGAGGCACCAGCATTGGGTTTGCAAGCGCCGCTCAAACATCACCACCACAGGCACCAAGTACCTGGCGTACAACGTGAGTGTCTCGGTGAGTCTGAAGCACTCCAAGTCCGTGGACTTCCCCGCAGTCACGCTGTGCAACAACAACCCCACCAAGAGATCCGTTATGAAAAGCACCGAACACATGTCGAAGCTGGTGGACAAGTACAAGAAGGACATGGAGAAGAACTGCAACATCACCACCCCCTCCTACTACGACTCATTCGACTTCAATTACACCTATACCTACGCCGACTACGAAAACGACACCTACTTTAACGTTAACTACTTCTTCGATAACCGTGGTGAAAAGACGCTTTTTGACTCTTTGTTCCTTTCAAAAGTCACAAACTTCTCGGTTTTTTTCTCAAAAATTTAACTTTTCACTCTTCTGAACAGAAAAAGATTGTTTTTCAAATTCTGGAGTGATGGATGACGCAGGCAATGAACAAAGGTCGGATTACATCTTCCAGAATGAGTTTCTAGAAAGTTTGTCAAGATTTTCCGAAACGAACAAGAGTTACTTTGGTCATCACTTCCATCCTCTGCTGCAGGACTGCAACTTTGCTGGCACTTCCTGTGACTTGTGCGTTTTCAGCTTTCGAAGGGCTTCGTTGAAGTTGAAAAAATACAAAAAGATTATAAATTTTCTAACTTTAATATTTTTCATCGATCAAAAATGTAGGTTAACTATAAATAAAAAGTACACGAAATCATCCTCAGCACCGATTTCGACAAGTTTTTCAACAACTACCACGGCAATTGTTTCGTCTTCAACTCGCAAATGTTCAAATCCACCAACAAGCAGCTGAAGGTATCCAAGAAGCCTGGGTCTAGATACGGTAAGAAGCTTGGATCTCTTCTTATTCCCTATAAAAGTCATAACGCTAGTTTCAATATTTCGAGCTCGAGAAGTACGCATCAAAGATGATTGATTTGGACTGAGTAACCGTGAAAAATAATTAAATAGATCGTTCGGAATTCGAATCTACACAGGCCTCAGCTTGATCTTCAACCTGGAGCAGCACGAGTACATCGGAGAGTTGACCAAGTCTGCAGGGCTGAGGGTTGTCATTCACGACCCCAAACGCATGCCCTTCCCAGAAGACGAGGGCACTCTCGTGTCTCCGGGCAGTCTCACCAACATCGGAGTCACAGTGGTGAACGATTGTCGTCGTTGTTCTTTGAAGTTTTACCTCTCAGCCTACTTCCTTTAACATTCTTTCCAATCAACATCGGTCTTTAAGTTTTGAAAAGATCTTGAGTTATTTTTGTTTGAAGTTCTACGTTCATACTTTATATTGGCTCATTTCATTCTTTTCCTCATTATTGAAGCACAATGTTCTCATATCCAGACAAAAACTCAGAAACTGGACGGAGTTTACGGGGACTGTTACAACGAAGAAAAGGCCACCGACCAGAAGGAGAACATCTACAAAAAACTTTACAACTCCAGCTATTCCGAGAAGGTCCAATGCTTTGTATTGATTGTCTCACGAGTGAAAATTCTTCGATTGCAAAGGAAATTCTCTCAACTTTGAAAGCTGATGAGAAAACAGTTAAATTTTTGTCACGATATTTATTTCATTTCCAGAAAAACGAAGAACTGCGTTTTTGATTCACGAAAACTTGAGAATGCTTGTGGCGCTTTTTTTTGATGTTTTAAAAAAAATTATTTTAATTATGCGTAAAATTTTTTTTAGAGATTTGGCAAACAAGCCCACACGTGTGTACACTCACCCAAACACTCCTGAACACACATGTACCACACATGTACCACACATGTACCACACATGTACCACACATGTACCACACATGTACCACACATGTACCACACATGTACCACACCTGTACCACACATGTACCACACGTGTACCACACAGACTTGCCACAACACCTGTCTTTCCACTGAGATCCAGAAAAAGTGTGGCTGCTTGGACATCAAGTTTCCCATTCCGAAGAGCCTCCTCAACGGCACTCTGACCCCGTGCTCTGCACACAACAAGTCCGAAGGTCTCAGCTTCTCACTTTTCCTCATCCGTTCTTGCAGTTTACTTTCAAGTCATTTTTTCAATCCATCTGTCCAATTCGTCCGTTCAATTAATTTTTTAAATTTTCTTATTCATCTTTCACTTCACGCTTTTATATTTATCTTTTTCTGCCTTCTCTACATCATGTTGTAGTACCATGATAACAATGTAACTTGCCTAATATGCTCAAATGGCGTCAGTGCACGAGAGGCTTCGAAGCCCTTGGCTCAAACGAGAAAATTCATTTTTCGCGCCGCTTAACCACCCAAAACCTTTCATATTACTAATTACACACCGTTCAAAACTTCACTCCGATCTTTATTTTTACTTGAAACTCGTTGATTCAAATGTTTTAGTTATGTAAATACTCCTGACTGATTTCACCAGAAAGATATTTTTACAAGGAATTGAGTAAAGATGCCATCTAGAAAAGAAAAAACGCGTAAAAATGAACAAAGTGTGAAGACTGATATTTTCTTTAGGGAAGATGAGAGTGTAACTTCACGTGTGAAATTAGGTGGTTTGTGAGTAAGACGATAAAAAACAACATTAACCATTTCAAAGCAAGGGTGGCAAGTATTGGCGCAAGTAGACTAATTGGGCTGCCTTCTATTCTTTTCCCTTTTCAATTTTTTGATTTTTTAAAGTTTTTTTTCAAAACTCATCTTTTCCACAGAGCGAATAATTTCATCGGCTTTTTCCAAACTTTTTACAGGAAAACTTATTTTCTTGTCTATTTCCAGCTTCTTCAACTTTACAGTAGCTCTATATAGTGTGTATTCCTCTGTTTCATTCTTTGTCAAACTTTTTCAAATAAAAAAATAATTGAAACAAATGTTTGCTTTTTTTTCAAAAAGATTTTTAGACCCACCAGCGGTTTTTTTTTTCAAACTTGTTTCAAGGGCTTTTCAAATTTATAATCAATTCGCTTGGTAGAGAAATTAAAAGCAGAAATCGTTCAATGAAGTACCTCAAACACTCATTGACTTCATAGAAAACTTACTCATTATTCAAACTCTCCGCCATTCCAGCGAACTGTCAAAAGAGCATTTGGAAGCAATACGACGACGACCAGCTTTCGTGCGCCAAGGCCTGTACAGTCCCCTGCCAGTGAGTGTGCCGTGGCAATTAACTTTTTTTGTTTTTAAAATTTTTTTTTTAATTTAAAAAAAAATTATTAAACATAAAAAAACATAAAACAGTGACAACATGTTGTTTTCAACAGTGAAACGCTTTACAAGCCAGCGATCAGCCTGGAAAGGTGGCCCTCATACGCACACATGGTGAATCGGTTCTTTATTCAGTGAAATGCAATAACATCGTTGAAAGGATTGAACATTGCAACTCATTAATAACATCTTTCGTTTCAACACTGTTGAAAAGAGCCCTCAAAACTCTACGGGGCTAACGCCACTATAATAATATTCGTGTTTGTATTGTTTTGTATTGTATCGTATTGTATTGTATTGTATTGTATTGTATTGTATTGTATTGTATTGTATTGTATTGTATTGTATTGTATTGTATTGTATTGTATTGTATTGTATTGTATTGTATTGTATTGTATTGTATTGTATTGTATTGTATTGTATTGTATTGTATTGTATTGTATTGTATTGTATCGTATCGTATTGTATTGTATTGTATTGTATTGTATTGTATTGTATTGTATTGTATTGTATTGTATTGTATTGTATTGTATTGTTTTGTTTTGTTTTGTATTGTATTGTATTGTATTGTATTGTATTGTATTGTATTGTATTGTATTGTATTGTATTGTATTGTATTGTATTGTATTGTATTGTATTGTATTGTATTGTATTGTATTTTATTGTATTGTATTGTTTTGTATTGTATTGTATTGTATTGTATTGTATTGTATTGTATTGTATTGTATTGTATTGTATTGTATTGTATTGTATTGTATTGTATTGTATTGTATTGTATTGTATTGTATTGTATTGTATTGTATTGTATTGTATTGTATTGTATTGTATTGTATTGTCTTGTATTGTATTGTATTGTATTGTATTGTATTGTATTGTATTGTATTGTATTGTATTGTATTGTATTGTATTGTATTTTATTGTATTGTATTCAACAGCGTGCGCTTCACTATTGTGTTTGACCATTGTCAATCGTCCAACCCCACCTGCCTCCTGCAGTCAACCATGGAGTACATAGCCCCTCTAGCCAAAATTGCCAAGCATATTTCGTACGGACAAGTATCTGACTACGGCATGTTGAACGTCTTCATCCAGGACTTCACGTACACCTACATCACAGAGTCTCCCGACTACCAGGTCCCCATTCAACCCCTCAACTTGCTTACTTTTTGAGCATATAAAAATGTAGCTACTTCTATGAGGTAAACTGTTTCTTGTATTAAAAGTCTCAAAACCCCATCAACCCAGTGGCAGGACTTTGTGTCGGACATCGGAGGCATTCTGGGCCTGTACATCGGCTTCTCCATCCTCACCATTGTGGAATTTGTGGAGTTGTTCATAGACATCACCCGCCTCATCGTCATGAAAGCCTTCTGTTCCAGGAAAAGTAACAGCGGCAGCGACAAACACAACAAGCAGTCAGCAACAAAAAAGGCAAGACCCCACCGGGTGTTCCCTGCAGCGACAAAGACCTGTTGGGAAGCCACCTCCATCGACTCAACCTCCCTCGCCTCTCTGGCCTTCAAAACTCCTCCCACCGAAACACCCTCCTCCCTCTCTCGCCTCTGAAAGTTCTCAATCTGCAACGAACGTTTGAATCATAACACACACACACACACCCGAATTCTATGAAAAGCATGAGAATAGTTGAAAACGTGAATCACGAAAATGAAATTTTAAAAATAGAAAAAAATGAAAACGTTGAAGAGAAAAAACTACGGTGAGGAAAAGCACAATCATTCTGTTAGCTTAGACAAACTTTTTAGCAACACGTTGGAATTAATTAGCGGCCGACAACGAGCGCATTAAAAATGTATTGATTAGATTAGATTAGATTAGATTAGATTAGATTAGATTAGATTAGATTAGATTAGATTAGATTAGATTAGATTAGATTAGATTAGATTAGATTAGATTAGATTAGATTAGATTAGATTAGATTAGATTAGATTAGATTAGATTAGATTAGATCAGATTAGATTAGATTAGATTAGATTAGATTAGATTAGATTAGATTAGATTAGATTAGATTAGATTAGATTAGATTAGATTAGATTAGATTAGATTAGATTAGATTAGATTAGATTAGATTAGATTAGATTAGATTAGATTAGATTAGATTAGATTAGATTAGATTAGATTAGATTAGATTAGATTAGATTAGATTAGATTAGATTAGATTAGATTAGATTAGATTAGATTAGATTAGATTAGATTAGATTAGATTAGATTAGATTAGATTAGATTAGATTAGATTAGATTAGATTAGATTAGATTAGATTAGATTAGATTAGATTAGATTAGATTAGATTAGATTAGATTAGATTAGATTAGATTAGATTAGATTAGATTAGATTAGATTAGATTAGATTAAATTAGATTAAATTAGATTAGATTAGATTAGATTAGATTAGATTAGATTAGATTAGATTAGATTAGATTAGATTAGATTAGATTAGATTAGATTAGATTAGATTAGATTAGATTAGATTAGATTAGATTAGATTAGATTAGATTAGATTAGATTAGATTAGATTAGATTAGATTAGATTAGATTAGATTAGATTAGATTAGATTAGATTAGATTAGATTAGATTAGATTAGATTAGATTAGATTAAATTAGATTAGATTAAATTAGATTAGATTAGATTAGATTAGATTAGATTAGATTAGATTAGATTAGATTAGATTAGATTAGATTAGATTAGATTAGATTAGATTAGATTAGATTAGATTAGATTAGATTAGATTAGATTAGATTAGATTAGATTAGATTAGATTAGATTAGATTAGATTAGATTAGATTAGATTAGATTAGATTAGATTAGATTAGATTAGATTAGATTAGATTAGATTAGATTAGATTAGATTAGATTAGATTAGATTAGATTAGATTAGATTAGATTAGATTAGATTAGATTAGATTAGATTAGATTAGATTAGATTAGATTAGATTAGATTAGATTAGATTAGATTAGATTAGATTAGATTAGATTAGATTAGATTAGATTAGATTAGATTAGATTAGATTAGATTAGATTAGATTAGATTAGATTAGATTAGATTAGATTAGATTAGATTAGATTAGATTAGATTAGATTAGATTAGATTAGATTAGATTAGATTAGATTAGATTAGATTAGATTAGATTAGATTAGCCATCGCGAGTGTTAGTTTGAGAATCTAAACAAGCAATTGCAGTTCAGCCTATGAAGTTGTGACGTTTTGACGCTTGCAACTCTTCTGAAGAAGCAAAAACAATTTTAAAAGTCACCTCAGATCTACTTAATAACATGCTGGAGCCAGTCTACCAAAAACTCAAAGGATATTTCAGCTTGATATATGAATGACTTGAAAGATGTCCAATAGGTCGCAATGATTTTTCATTATCGATAATTTTTTAAGCATTCACCATGGCTTCGAAATACGTTTGACTGTTTTAGATGGCTTTTGGAGCAGTCCCGAATACAATTGTTTGGCGTATTATGAAATATTTTGGACTTTATAAATAATTCCATTAAGTTGTCACAATCATCAGTACACTTGGAAAAGTTTCTTCTTGCCAATCATTTCAGTTATAAAAAGATTTTCGTTTCTAAATAGTTTCGGGATTTTATTATTATTATTATTATTATTATTATTATTATTATTATTATTATTATTATTATTATTATTATTATTATTATTATTATTATTATTATTATTATTATTATTATTATTATTATTATTATTATTATTATTATTATTATTATTATTATTATTATTATTATTATTATTATTATTATTATTATTATTATTATTATTATTATTATTATTATTATTATTATTATTATTATTATTATTATTATTATTATTATTATTATTATTATTATTATTATTATTATTATTATTATTATTATTATTATTATTATTATTATTATTATTATTATTGTTATTATTATTATTATTAGTAGTAGTATTATTATTATTATTATTATTATTATTATTATTATTATTATTATTATTATTATTTTTATTTTTATTATTATTATTATTATTATTATTATTATTATTTCTATTATTATTATTATTATTATTATTATTATTATTATTATTATTATTATTATTATTATTATTATTATTATTATTATTATTATTATTATTATTATTATTATTATTATTATTATTATTATTATTATTATTATTATTATTATTATTATTATTATTATTATTATTATTATTATTATTATTATTATTATTATTATTATTATTATTATTATTATTATTATTATTATTATTATTATTATTATTATTATTATTATTATTATTATTATTATTATTATTATTATTATTATTATTATTATTATTATTATTATTTTTATTTTAACTTTTTTCCAATTTTTATTTTAAAAATATATTCAATGTCTAAATATTTATTATTTTTTTAAAATGTATTTTTGGAGGTGTTATACAATCAAAGGATTTTGAGAATTTATAAAAGTGACGTTTTAAGAAGCTTATGTTACAAAAACTTTCAGTCAAAATTTCAATTCGGCAGTTGGAATCCTGTAAGGCTCAAGTCGCAAGAGGCATTGTTGCTACGTATGTGAGCCTAAAGTGTAGAGTGGGTGGTAGACCTATAATCTAATAAATCCACTTTGCGATGCGCCATGGCAAGCAAGTGAGGCGAAGAAGGCAGGAGATAGCCTCAAAAGATTGAAATAATTCATGAAGATCACCTCATGAATCATTGAGAGGAGCTGCCATGCAGAGAAGAATGAATGACCCTTGAAAGTGATCAGTGGAAAAAAGACAAGTGAAGTATGAATATCGACAAAGTTATTTTGGAAAAAATACCGAAAAATTAACATTTGAAAAAATATCATTGCGAAAACCATTAGATAATTATTAGGATAAAAATAAATCTTAGCAAAATCAGCTAAGCTATCAAGCAGTGTTGAAGGAGAAGGGAAGATCAAGTGAAGGATCAAAAAAATTCTGGAAAAAACGAATGATTTTAAAGCCTCAAAAGCTGAAATTATTTTCAGAATTTCAGTGAATCTATTTTTTCGAATTCAAAATTCAGACCGAATAGATAAAAAGATACTAAATATGCTGAATACAAAGTTTGAACGAAATTAAATATTTTTTTTTTTAAATAAATAATTTAAAGTTATTTGATAATCAACTGATAATAAAGATTTGAGAGATCTTCGAAAGAATTCCTGAAGGCAACACTTAAAGGTTGCCCTGATTTGCTACCCCGTGGCACTGAGTGCCAGTTTATGGAACTATTGCGCCTTAGTTGCTTGTCTTGGTGCTTTACAAATTATATCTAACATTAATCTCATTATTATTATTTTTATTATTTTCATTAGTATTATTATTATTATTAGTAGTAGTAGTATAAGTATTATTCATTGTTATTAGGGTTTTATTATTGGTATTATTATTTTCTTTGTTCTACACGGACTTTTATCTTGGTTCACCATCGAAACACTTGCGGCATTCCACACTCGCACTTTAAATGTATTAAAACCGTCATAATCAATTTGTTGAAGCAGTACCATTTATTGCCATCTTCCAAGTCAATACTGCTCTTCTTGGAATGGCTTAATGGTTCACTAAATTTACGATCATCCTTTAAGTAGCGACAGCACGAAAGCTTAAAGGAGGAGCACGCAGGAGGTATGATCAGGTGGTCGTCTGTCAGTTAGTGGTATGAGAGAGTTACTATGTTCAGGATAATTATTCAATTTTGTTTTTTGTTTTTATTTCAAATATTCTTATTTGTACTTTCCTTGAAGTATTGGCTTTTTTCGAGAGTTTTACTTAGGAGTCTTATTTTCAAAGTTTTCTGATTGCTACAAGATGCCTGCAAATGTTCACTTTCCAGCGCTTTTGAGATCTTTCGAAGGTGAACAACTCCTGTAACTTCGAGATCGAGTGTTTACAGAGATTAATTTCAATCATTTAAAAAGCAATAAAGCTTCCTACACCCACAAACCTGAAACCAAAACAGCAATTAAAGTCTATAGTGTCAGGCTTAAGTTGTCAGGCGCTGACGTTTGAGAGGCACTGTAATGCTGCGCCTGGGTCACGCTTTGGTGCTCCTGTTGTGGAATCACGATTGTTCAGCCTACAACATTCCTCGTGAACTTACCCTGGATTGAGAAAGATTATTTTCATTTCTTCGCCCAAAAATCTGCCTAAACAAACACTACTCGGCTTCCTTCTAATCGTTAATGCCTCAAAGCGCCATTGAATGTGTTTTAAGGGTGGGAGTGAAGGTCGTGGCTTGTTGCAACCAACTTGAATGGGTATTGCTCAGCCTGCAAAATTAAGAGTCTCTATACAAGTCATATTCTTTACCGAGTGAGCGCTCCTCTTGTTATTCTGATTCTTCGCATTCTTCGAATAACTCTCACTTATCGGACTGTAACCAAACGACTATTGCTATTTTCGTTTTCAAAGTTTTTTTAAACATTTTAGCTATCAATGCAACAAACAAATCCTGCCTCGACAGCTCCAACCCTTCTATCACGTGCAGGTATACCTTGTTTGATTAGTTTTTTGATAAATTCAAACTTTTTGAATTCAGCTGCTAAATGAAAGACGAGGTGGTTGGAATTCTTTCATACAATTTGGAAACCTTTCTAGATTTTCACACAATCGTAAAAAGTGACGAGATAAATACACTTTAATGTCCCCATGTGTTTGTCTTTGGCACTAAAAGTGAGTTTTTATTTGCATTCGAAAAATTCCTAAAAGCTTATCTTTCCAAATTGTTTTTATGAATTTTTAGACAGCCAATAAAACGCCCCTCGAAATGGCTTGCGTTGTCAAAGTTACGAAAAAAAATTCATACTCAAAATAGCACAGTGCTTTCACTTGATCCAACCTTTGCAGAAGGTTGGATAATAACAAAGCATCGTTCTGAGCCTATGAATGAGGCAATGCAAGGCTGTGCGATTAACCTCTTAATATTAATATATGTGTGATATTAATAAAATATAACGAAATACAAAATATTTCTGTACATCCACATCATTCTTGTCATTGTTTTTATTGCGCATAGTAGTTAATTCTGCCAAAAGAATCGGAACCATTGAGATCCTTTCCAACAACAAAGTTGACGAAGGCGTGCATGGCTGGAGCGACGACAGACATACCTTTCTTTCCTCGCAAGAGGTGATGAGGTCTTTTGGGAGTTTGCTTCGATGTGTGCGTGTGTGACAAAGCTCAGGCATCCAGATGGGTGTTGAGAATGAATTTTTTGACAACTTTCAACTTTTTAGTTGACATTCAACATTTAACTTGCCTACTTAAAATTATATTTGTGCTTTACTACATATTCATAGGTGTATTTCTTTACTTATTCATTCGTCCATACATTTGTATATACTTTATTTGATCATATTACATAGATAGAGGATAAGATTGTTGAGGTGTGAGATTCACCGTGTGTAAGCGATTAAACCTTCGATAGATTAAACCATATGAAATGTGTCTTCAAAACAATCGACGTGTGTGTAGAATAAGCTACAAGGAGACACTTTAATGCAATATGAGTGGAGGTTGTGTGTTGTAACAAAGCAGTTGAGAGTTTCTCTTTGGGGTATGCTGCTTCGAAATAATTCTTTCTTGCGTTTTATTGTGTTCGAGCCAGTTGGAAAGCCATAAAACACTGTTAATGAATTTACACCTGAAAGTTGCGCTCGTTCGTGCTTCAGTGTAGGCACCTACTGATCATAATTAATAATTTTGATGCATCAGATTAAAATATATTGGAAAAGGTTTTATCATGATAAATAAACAATAACAAATTCAATATTTTAAAAAATTATTTCAGAAAATATGAAACAGTTCATCACAACACTTTGTGACCATTTATTTGAGGCAGAGCTACCAAGGCGCTTTGATAAGCGAGCTTAAGAAGTCGAAAGAAACATTAAACTAAAAGTGAACTAAAAAAGAAATGAAGCAATAAAAAAGCAGTTGAATTAATCAAAGGTTAATAAATAAATATAGACTCAACGGCAGCATATGAAGCTTCTATTATGAAACCATAACAATGGAAGCATCAGTGATATAAACAGTGTGGTATTGAAGCCTTCATGCAATAAGACCACTATTCATGACACCAATAAAAAATAATAGGAGACAAGACTTTCTTTGAATTTTTGTCTGTTACTCTCAAAAGTTAATAAAGGTTCTTCGTTGAAACATTCTCGGCTGTTCTTTCGAATGAGCACGCTTTGTGTTCGAATGAAAAGTCTCGTTCTTCTAACTTATAAGTGAAAACATCTTCACGGTTTATTTTTTTTGTTGGACCACCAAACGACAGGTTTTTTTTATAATTTTTTAAAAATTACAACAAAAAAACATAAAATTGAGTTCTGATAATTTAACTTGGTTTTAATATGATTTCAAAACAAGCAACTTAAAAATACAAAAGGCATTTCCAAGGATAAGAGTAAAGACAAGTTACCTCAAATATATCACTAGGTTAACTTAGGTTTAGAGGGGCTTATAGTAAACGCTTCTCTCCCTGTAGGCCGCCCTGCTCTGTAAGATGCTTTCATCAACTCCAAGTCGGTTTTGCTTCCTTCCCCTCCTCCTGCTCACCTCCTCTTTCCACTCCTCCAGCCAACAAGGTGCAGTTCTTTTTATTCACCTCCCCTCAATCTCTACTCCATGTGTATTATTAAAAATATTTTAATTTATTATAGAAACAAGAGTATTTTATTTTTTATAAACATAAAAAGATTGATTTATCTCAATATGGAAATATATAAAAATAACTGCTCTTATTATCGCCTTCAGAACTAACTTGAGCGTTTATTAAAAATTTAATAAAATCCTCCTCGGTTTACTTTTAACCTAATTGCCTTCCTCTCTCGGATATTCTACCTACCATTTCCTACATTATTTAAATAAATTTGTTCTCTCACTTCACTCGTTTTTAGTATTTACAGCTTTAAATGAACACTATTTCCTATATTGTTTAAAAACTTTGATATATTCCGCTTATTAATAGTTTTTATTTTTAAATATTAATGTTCATACTTGTTTTTTTATTTTTTTAAGAACTACCATACAGCTTATGAAAGTTCATAATTCATATTTTGCACCAATATTTTTGCTGATTATTATTTTATTATGGTTTTTTTTTAATTTTATTATTATTATTATTATTGTTATTATTGTTATTATTATTTATATTATTATTATTATTATTATTATTATTATTATTATTATTATTATTATTATGTTTATTATTACTATTATTATTATTATTATTATTATTATTATTATTATTAATATTATTATTATTATTATTATTATTATTATTATTATTATTATTATTATGTTTATTATTACTATAATTATTATTATTATTATTATTATTATTATTATTATTATTATTATTATTATTATTATTATTACTATTATTATTATTATTATTATTATTATTATTATTATTATTATTATTATTATTATTATGTTTATTATTATTATTATTATTATTATTATTATTATTATTATTATTATTATTATTATTATTATTATTATTATTATTATCTTCATAGAGCATAATTGTTGTCAATGGTTTTACTGTTAGTTTGTTATTATGATTTGTTATTTGAATAATTCTCTTTGACATGTCTTCTCAAGGTTACCTAAGGTATCTCCCATTTGGTTGTGAAATGATCCACCTCAAAATACTGCTGAGCCATCAAGTTCATTTTGATTTCATAAGTTACTCACTTTGCAATTTTTTTGGCGAAATTTTTTAACGTGAAAAACACACATTCTCATTTTCGATCTTAACTACGAAAAAGCAATTTAAAAAATTATCAGCCCAACTTAATAGTCGAGTAATGGTGTTTCTTTGCGATGCATTGTGTGTCACTAGTCCTCTTACATGCTGTTCGAGCGAAGCACGACTCGACGCTAGTGGATTTTTAAAAAGCTATTTATGGAGCCTGCCCGGCACTCGCTAGCGTGGCGTCGACAGACAACTTCATTAGGCGACTCATTTGGGATCAGCCAATAAAAACCCTTTTTTCACACATACTGCCAATTAATGAAAACAAAAACTATCTTTTTCATTTCGGCCACATTAACAATCTTAAAAAGCATTTTTCCTTCATTCAAACAACGTCAACAGCCACTAGAGAGCCATTCAACACTCCAAACCACCAATGACCACAGCGCTGGAGTGTTGTGGTATGAAGATGCTGGACTCACAGAACAATGTGGCCATAGAGGTAGGACGCTCCTTGGGACCCGGCAGGTACAGAGCTCTCGTCTTCAAAGCCTGCAACACTGAGACATTGCAAGTGCAGGTGTGGACCAACGTGTCTCCAGGAAACTACGTGCTCAAGTGGTCTACCACCATCAATCCCACCCTCTCGCAAACCACTGAGAAAAGAGTCATTGTGCGTTTTTTTGTGTTTGTGTGATTGTTTGTGTGTCTGTTTGTGTGTTTGTTTGTTTGTGGGTTTGTTTTTGTGTTTGTTTGTGTGTTTGTTTTTGTGTTTGTTTGTGTGTTTGTTTGTGTGTTTGTATTTGTGTGTAGGTGTTTTTTTGATAGTGGGTTTGTGGGGCTGGGTGTGTGGTTGTAAGTGCTTGTGTGTGTGCGTGTTTGAGTGTATAGCTGTTATTAAGTGCGTTTGTGTGTGTCATGTATTTGTGTGACTGAGTGTGTTTGTGCGTGTCTGCGTGTAGTTTCGGACTTGCTTCTGCTACATTATTTGCCAATGTATTTCTGGATACTTGCGTGTTTGTGTTTGTTTTGCTTCATTTGTGTGTTTTGCTTCATTTTTGTTTGTTTGTGACTTAAAAACTATTTTCACTTAAGTAGCTATTTTTCACCACACAATTTCGATCTTGGCCGTTCTTATTTGCTCTCGCAAGATAATGTTACATTCGGCATAATGGACTGCTATGCTTTGTCAAGTCATTATTCAGCAGTGATTTGGTTCGAGCTAGTCCAAGGTTACAACTTCAATGGAAAAAAAATTTAGACGTACGAAAAGTTAAAAATTATTAAAAAAATGATCTTCGGTGTGAGCCTTCTTCGACAAAAGGAGAACAAACACCTCCAAAGATGGATTTTTGAGAATTCAAAAAATGTTTGAATATAGAAAGAGTAGAAATACAGAAGAAAGAGTAATGTTTTATGAACAAACAAGACGCATTTTTATTGAGAACAAAAATTCTCTTCAAACAAAAGAAACTTTATTTTATTTCAAAGCCGAACAGTTGCGAGCGGGTTTGCAGCCTTTGTGCCTCAGTGACTCTTTTAACGAGTTGAACCATTTCTAATAGTTTCGTCAAAGACGTCGTGACAGTGGCGACCACGATTGAAACTCGCCCAAAAATATTTTTACTTTACTGAAAAAAATTATTTTTGGCATTATTGAAAAAATTGATTAAACTTTTAATAAAAATTCGTTTACAGTTTTGAAATCCCATTTCAAATTCGAGCCTCATTGTCTCACCAGGTGTCTTTCAGCAGCCCCCTGGACATCACCAGCCAGGACCGAATCGCCTTGTACAGCCCCGGCAACTCGCACAACAAAATATCGGTTCCATACTCCTACTCCTCCACGTCCTCCATCAGACTCTCCTCCAAAAGCTTCGACTTCCCCTTCAACCTGCCGCTAGGAGAGACCACCAGCCTCAAGTCCACCGTGTGGCCTCGAACCTTCGAGAATACCCTCAAGTTGTGCCGCACAGCTGCCAGTAAGCCAGCTTTGTCCTTCAATATTCCATCGATCGTTGCAGTCTCAAAGATTCCATTGCATGTTCACCATACCGCTTGAAACATACATCTCGTCTGTTCGAAGACTTGTGAAACTTCCTTCAGCGCCTTTCAGCGCCTTGTTCAAAGGCATATTTGCCAACCAATTAAACAATAATGATAATGATTAAACAATAATAATAATAATAATAATAATAATAATAATAATAATAATAATAATAATAATAATAATAATAATAATAATAATAATAATAATAATAATAATAATAATAATAATAATAATAATAATAATAATAATAATAATAATAATAATAATAATAATAATAATAATAATAATAATAATAATAATAATAATAATAATAATAATAATAATAATAATAATAATAATAATAATAATAAAGAATCTCTAGAATCTCTCTGAAGGCCTCAACGGGCACAATAGCACCTTTAACCATTTTATGACCGTCGCTTGCGGATTATGTCATTAGGCACTGCACGCTAAACCGTCACTTCTTCGTCTCCTGCACACTCCCACAGTCCTTTGTTGCAACTGTCAAATGCTCCTTCGCGCCGCTGAAGACCAATTAAGTATACAAGTAGATAGATGGATAGATAGATAGATAGATAGATAGATAGATAGATAGATAGATAGATAGATAGATAGAGAGATAGATAGATAGATAGATAGATAGATAGATAGATAGATAGATAGATAGATAGATAGATAGATAGATAGATAGATAGATAGATAGATAGATAGATAGATAGATAGATAGATAGATAGATAGATAGATAGATAGATAGATAGATAGATAGATAGATAGATAGATAGATAGATAGATAGATAGATAGATAGATAGATAGATAGATAGATAGATAGATAGATAGATAGATAGATAGATAGATATATAGATAGATAGATAGATAGATAGATAGATAGATAGATAGATAGATAGATAGATAGATAGATAGATAGATAGATAGAATCATTATTGAATGTCTGACAAAAATTAATTTCAATAATAATTTTAAAAAAATGAAATAATACTAATAATAATAAAAACAAAAATAATAATATTTATTATTATTATTATTATTATTATTATTATTATTATTATTATTATTATTATTATTATTATTATTATTATTATTATTATTTTTATTATTATTATTATTATTATTATTATTATTATTATTATTATTATTATTATTATTATTATTATTATTATTATTATTATTATTATTATTATTATTATTATTATTATTATTATTATTAGTATTATTATGAAACATACGAAGTTATTTACCTACAAAAGTATTCAGAATGATGCAATCATGACGTATAAAGTCCCTTTTCAACTTATTTTATTATTTCATTTTACTTTTGCAACCCTTCAATGCTGCAAAATAAAGTTAATTTCGAATTTTTGAGGAGCTTTCTGAGGTGACTCAACCTTCGGTGGGGACTCTGACGATGTCAATGCAGCGTAAATGTACCTTTGTTCGGCGTCCACATTGTCTTTTTGATCTCTCGCATTCCTCAACAAAGCAGTCTTGTTCGACCAAGGCTTACCTGCGTCATAAAAATGACTGTTTAATTTGCTGTTTTATTTCATTTCTGGAGCGTTTGATCACTCTAATCTTCATTCTCTAGACTGTCCCGCGCTGGGTTACGAAAACTCAACAAGCGTGAGTAAAAATTAATGACTAACCTTGCTTAATTCGTTTAATCTTTTTAATTCGTTTAATCTTTTTAATTCGTTTAATCTTTTTAATTCGTTTAATCTTTTTAATTCTTTTAATCTTTTTAATCCGTTTAATTCTTTTAATTCGCTAATAAATGTTTTTTAGATATTGTTTAAGCTTGTTTAATTCATTCAATTTTTTTTTTAAATTCACTAAAAATGGTTTTCTTGGATATTCAAACACAAAATCATTTATTTTTACAGCCAGAGAAGGCCTTTTCCAAATATATATCGATGCCAGCTACCTGTTGTGGTGGGTTTGCATACTTCGCTACCATTCAAAAAAAAACTTTTTATCGAATGAAACAAAATAATTTGGATGAAAACTTCTCAGTCGTCACTTTCATTCTTTCTTCAAGAGGGCTGCAGCTTAAAGATTAACAGTTTATTTGTTTAAAAAGTGAAAAACAAGGAAAAATAAAATATAATATCAGTAACAAAAATAACAAAAGCAATAGAAATAACAAATAAGAACATTAACAAAGGTAACAACAGTAACAAAAACAAAATTAATAACAATAACAACAAAAGCCACAAAATCAACACTCCCCCCTTCCTTCAGACCCAGAAAGACTGCCCAGTTGCGACCTCACCAACCGCACCATGGTGATCCTGAACGAGCAGACCAACGTCATCAACGTACTCATCGACAGGATCACCTACCTCAAACAACTCATCAGCAACTACGTCAAAGGTACCAAGCACTCCCTCGGCTTGCTAGTGACCTTAACACTTGTCAACATTGTTGGTAATATAGCCCGTAGAAGAGCGCTCTGTAGCAGTGTGTTTAATTAGATTAGATTAGAAAAGATTAGATTGGATTAGAAGAGATTAGATTGTATTAGTTCTTCTGACGTGTTGCCATGTGTATTTCAAGAATTCATATAGTGACAAAACTCCATGAAAGCTCATTTGTTTTTGAGCATTACAAACTCTCAACTTCTCAAAACTTTTAGTACGACCGAAATAATCAGCATAACAAGTGAAAACTCATAATATTGAGTATTTGAATATCCAAGGTTGACCATGAGGGTATCGATGCATATTCAAAGCAAGTGTTGTCAGCAAATAAAATATCATACGTCATATTATACATGATAAATTATTACACGTCATATTATACATAATGAATTTTTATATGCCATGGTGCATTGTGTCATAGCACCTTGATACGTGGCGCAATACAACTGGCACCTCCGACAGGGGTGAACGAGCTGGGATACTGCGAGGATCCCACCTACACCAAGGGGCTCTATGGACTCGGCCACTGCTACAAGGTCATTTCACACTTACTCACTTACTAACTGTTCTCACCTATACAATACAATACAATACAATACAATACAATACAATACAATACAATAAAATACAATACAATACAATACAATACAATACAATACAATACAATACAATACAATACAATACAATACAATACAATACAATACAATACAATACAATACAATACAATACAATACAATACAATACAATACAATACAATACAATACAATACAATACAATACAATACAATACAATACAATACAATACAATACAAACACGAATATTATTATAGTGGCATTAACCCCGTAGCTTTTCGAGGTTTAACTCTACTAGTTCAACCTATAACTAAACTCTACTTGGCTAACTCAACTCCACTCACTTCCCTTAAGTTACTAAACTGTATTATTCAAGTTATCGTCGTCATCGCTATCATTTCGTTGTTTTCATTACTATTTCTCGTCGTCATCACTATCATTTCGTTGTTTTTATTACTAATCATCGTCGTCATCGCTATCATTTCGTTGTTTTTATTACTATTTATCGTCGTCATCACTATCATTTCGTTGTTTTCATTACTATTTCTCGTCGTCATCGCTATCAGTTCGTTGTTTTCGTTACCATTTCTCGTCGTCATCACTATCATTTCGTTGTTTTTATTACTATTTTTATTCTCAATACTTTTTGTTCTATTTTCAGTAATATTAAGTAAACGTTTATTTTTATTTTCACCATTTTAATTTTTATTTTGTTGTTTTCATCACACTTTATTAAAAAACTACACACCATGTCGGTGTATTTTTTAAATAGAAATTATTATTATTATTATTAGTATTACTATTTTTATTTTATTTATTTTTATTATTTTTATTATCTATACATTTCTTATTATTTTATTATTATTCACATTATTATTTTTATTATCGATATTATTTGATTAATCATTCGCTTCAAGATGCCACAATGATATGTGGAGTATGTTAGAATGTGAAAGTTGTGTGGAGTCCTGACGCCACTGTACGTGTGAATGGTTGTTTGGTGTGCACGTGTGAATGGTTGTTTGTTATGCACGTGTGAATGGTTGTTTGTTATGCACGTGTGAATGGTTGTTTGTTATGCACGTGTGAATGGTTGTTAGGTGGGCACGTGTGAATGGTTGTTTGGTATGCACGTGTGAATGGTTGTTAGGTGTGCACGTGTGAATGGTTGTTTGGTGTGCACGTGTGAATGGTTGTTTGTTATGCACGTGTGAATGGTTGTTTGGTATGCACGTGTGAATGGTTGTTTGTTATGCACGTGTGAATGGTTGTTTGTTATGCACGTGTGAATGGTTGTTTGGTATGCACGTGTGAATGGTTGTTTGGTATGCACGTGTGAATGGTTGTTTGTTATGCACGTGTGAATGGTTGTTTGTTATGCACGTGTGAATGGTTGTTTGGTATGCACGTGTGAATGGTTGTTTGTTATGCACGTGTGAATGGTTGTTTGTTATGCACGTGTGAATGGTTGTTTGGTATGCACGTGTGAATGGTTGTTTGGTATGCACGTGTGAATGGTTGTTTGGTATGCACGTGTGAATGGTTGTTTGTTATGCACGTGTGAATGGTTGTTTGTTATGCACGTGTGAATGGTTGTTTGTTATGCACGTGTGAATGGTTGTTTGTTATGCACGTGTGAATGGTTGTTTGTTATGCACGTGTGAATGGTTGTTTGTTATGCACGTGTGAATGGTTGTTTGGTGTGCACGTGTGAATGCTTGTTTGTTATGCACGTGTGAATGGTTGTTTGGTGTGCACGTGTGAATGGTTGTTTGTTATGCACGTGTGAATGGTTGTTTGGTGTGCACGTGTGAATGGTTGTTTGGTGTGCACGTGTGAATGGTTGTTTGGTGTGCACGTGTGAATGCTTGTTTGTTATGCACGTGTGAATGGTTGTTTGTTATGCACGTGTGAATGGTTGTTTGGTGTACACTTGTGAATGGTTGTTTGGTATTGTCTGGCAAGATAGTCAGCTCATAATAAAGCAATCAAACGGACGACATTGAAGTGAAGGTTAGACAAATACATTTGTCTCCAAGGACGAGATTTACTGGACGTCATTGTGCGTCTCGAAACCTCAGACCTCTGCAGGCCTTGCATTACTGCCTTGTATTTTTAAAAGTTTTATGCTTTCAAAAGTCATGGAGATCAAGCTACTTAAAAAGTTGTCGCTGTGTGGTATTGTATTGTGTGGCATTGTATTATGTGGTATTGTATTGTGTGGCATTGTATTGTGTGGTATTGTATTGTGTGGCATTGTATTGTGTGGTATTGTATTATGTGGTATTGTATTGTGTGGCATTGTATTGTGTGGTATTGTATTTTATGGTTTTTATTGTATTGTGTGGCATTTCATTGTATGGTTTTTATTGTAGTTTGTGGTATTGTATTGTGTGGTATTGTATTGTTTCGTAACTTTTTTCTATATTATATCATATTATATTATATTATATTATATTATATTATATTATTTTATATTATATTATTTTATATTATATTATATTATATTATATTATATTATATTATATTATATTATATTATATTATATTATATTATATTATATTATATTATATTATATTATATTATATTATATTATATTATATTATATTATATTATATTATATTATATTATATTATATTATATTGTATTATATTATATTATATTATATTATATTATATTATATTATATTATATTATATTATATTATATTATATTATATTATATTATATTATATTATATTATATTATATTATATTATATTATATTATATTATATTATATTATATTATATTATATTATATTATATTATATTATATTATATTATATTATATTATATTATATTATATTATATTATATTATATTATATTATATTATATTATATTATATTATATTATATTATATTATATTATATTATATTATATTATTTTATTTTATATTATTTTTTATATGTTCAATTTTCATTCCGACGGAAATATTTCTTGAAGCGAAAAAATGCCACTAGGATAATAATTTTAATAATCACAAACAATAAATCTTATTTGTGCCTTCAACTTGCAAAGGTCTTCAAGCAATCGGTGGAGCTGGCGGAGGCGGCGATTCTGTGCAGTGCCGACAAGGCGAGGATCGTGTTCATCAAGGACCAGTTCGAAGACAACTTCGTCCGCATCATGCTCCAGAAGGCCTACCTATCCAGCGCAGGTGAACGGCTTGGGGACATATTTTTCAACTTGTTTATGGATGACTTTTTTATGGTTTCAAACCTGTTTCACGACTGTATTTCTAAGAACATGCCATTCAATGTGATAAAAAAGTTAATCTTTGAAGCAATAGGAAAATGAACAAAAGCGCTTTCTTGCAAAGAAACCAACAGAAAGCCTTTGTATAGCCCCGAACAATGTTCATCTTCGCAGTCTCGGTGAAGTCGTGGATAGCAGCGATGTACGGCATTGAGCAGAACGAGAAGAACTGGTACTGGTACAACAACCTTCTGCCCGGAGACAACTTCGAGTCGTTCGGCATCTACGTCAAGTGGAAGAACGGCCAGACTCCCAGGCCCGTCAGCAACAAGGACGTGTGCGCCTCCTACTCCCTCGACCTCAGGACCAACACGTACTTCTGGGAGAAAGAAAAGTGCACATCCAAGCATCCCTTCATCTGCAAAATCAAAAAACTCTGCTACTGACTTCAGTCGCGGCTGCAGTTTCCTCTCATTTTTCTTTCGTATTCTTTCATGCTCAATAACATGACAGCTTTTGCTAGTACGGTTCTCTGAGGAGCTCATAGGCGAAGTGAGCGAAATTGTGATGGACAACAAACTGTTGACTTTAGACCCTTTTAAACGTCATTGCACTCGGCAACAGTAGCGGCAGTGTACTCTTGGGCGGGCCCATGCTGAACAACAAGGTTAATATGATTGTCTGGTTATGGACTACTTGAAATAAGTGAATATTAACAAAACATTCAATTGAAAATTCTCACATGATACTCGGCTGTGATGTCGTCATAGTGACCACACCACACCACACTTGTTGATACTACTGAACGCTCAATTGATGCTTTGCAACTTTTTTGATAAAAGTTTCTTTTCACGAAAATAACCTTTTAACGCGCTTTTAATCATTTTTTCCTTATTCTTCACCGCTGCTCGAGGGTTTCAGTGAACTGTGTTGGAATGGACGTTTCTAATTTCTATAACATTCTATAAGCATTCATGAGTTTCTACAGAATCACATAACTTTCTAAAGGATTCTATGCATAAAAGGCTTGATGTAACTACAAAAAATAACCGAGAGTGTTTGTGAGTTGTTTAACAAGTTTTAGTTGCTGAATTGCCCTTTTAGCGTCAATTTCAATAAAAATGCTACGCCGAAAATCACTTTGTTTCGTCGCAACAAAGCACTCACTCGTGAACGTTGTCATTATTACCGACACGACTATTACAATGATGATGCTTTAAATAGACGGGTAAATCAATTGAAAGCTGAAACGACAACTTTAAACAATGAAACCAAAACATGAGCATTGAAATGGAAACACACAAACACTGCCTTACAATTAAATTTCTTTTTCAGTACACTCCACAATTCTTCAGCCTGCATCAGCACTTTCATGTTTCTTCTTGTTCTTCAATGGCTCAGTTTCATAGTAACTTATAGTAAGTCACACAAGCCTCCCCTTGAACTCCTGCGAAATGTCATTCTTAGATCATTTCAAGAAAGCTATAATCCATTACAAGGACTTTTTTATGACTTTTATATAACTTTTCATATGAAATTTTACTTGTTTCCATCTAATAGACCTCAATGCAAGTGTTTGGTGGTTCGATAAGAAGCCATTGTCCTCGCAACAAAATTAACTTTTCGAGTTACTTTTTGCAAACTTGCAACTTCGTGAGCAGCAGATTTCTACGTTAAATTCTATCCTTTTCATCAACCTTAAAATTCCTCTCTCCCTCCAACGGCATTGATCTTCATCTCCCCCAGAAGCATTCAATCACCCCCTCTCCCCATGTCACAGGTTATGAAGATTGAGCGGTTGAGGAGTTCTGTAGCGATCACAATGGTAAACATAAAACTAATCTAGCCTAATCTAATCCTATATAAGCTTCAGTGTTACGTAGCACCATATCTTTGACATTCCTATGAAGGTACTCATTGATTTCATTAGTCTGGGATGCTTTATCAATTGTTTTCCTCAGTGCTCCAAAGCTACGGTCTTACGCCCTTTCAATTTCAGCGTATCAGGCTCCCATCAAAACCACTTATCGGGGCTCCGACTTGATATCGAAAGACGGAAAATACTGTAGGCGCTATAGGAGTCGCGTTACTACACACCCACTAGTCTGCCCTGGAAAGTCCGATTAGCCCTGCCTGCACTGGTGAGTGCATGTTGAAGTGAAAATAATTCAGATGAAATTATAAAGAGCACTAATGGCTCTCAATCAATTCATAACAAGGACATCAACAATGACATTATAAACAACGTCATCACCAAAAATGACATAAAAACTGAAATAAAAATTAAATAAAAATTAAAACAAAAATGACATAAAAATAAAAATAAAAATGACACAATAATAGCGATGAATGTGACTTTGCAAACAAAAATAACTTAAAATAATCCGAACCGAATAAGAATACTGAAGGAAGTCTGTAAGGAGGGAAAGGTTTGCACAGGGGGTCCGGGAATTGACGTGGGCGGTGTGGCAAAAGAACAAGCTTCGGAATATGTAGGTGCAAAAAGCTTACACGGAGAAATGTGTGGAGTTTGAGAGTTCAGACATGATCACTTCAATTTCTGATTTCAAGTTAATTTTTTATTTTCTCATACTCTCACTTCCCAGCGTTGGAAAGATTGGAAAGTGAAAGTGGTCACCACGCTTGAGAGCACTGGTATCAAATAGATCTATAACGTTTGACGAGTTGTGCCTCCCCCAAAATGATTGGCTGACAATGGTGATGAAATTGGTGTGCTCAAGAAACAAGTTAAACAATTTAATTAGGCTGAACAATCAGGTGTAATAAAATCAACTCGCACGTGATATTAAGAACCGCCTGAATCAAACGACGAGGCGTTACGCCGATGGTCAAACGCCAATGATCAAACGCCAATGGTCAAACGCCAATGGTCAAACGCCACAGTGAAAAAGCTTGGGTGGTGGTGGGCGAAGGTAACTTCAGTAGATTGAAAGACAAGTAATATGATGGAACTAGTGATGGTGGATTAAGTTAGCGAACAATCAGACAGCAAGTTCACATCAAGACGACGAGGAGGCTGACAAAAGCACCGAACAATGTGCAATACTGTGGTATGCGGCAGAGTGGGGTCAGTAGACGAAGAGTGAAGGGAATGAAATATCACTGGTGAGCTTGTGGGAGAAATTGTTGAACAATTTCTCATCTTCTTTCTCCTCTTCCTCCCCCTCCTCCTCTTCACCATTTTCATCGTCATCGTCGGCATTAACAGTGAATTGCGCCTTCTTCTTCATTCTTTCTTCCTCGCCGCTCTTGCCGATCGAGTCCAAAATGACGCTCACGTTTTTCAAGAAACTCTGATTCTGTGTGCCGAAGGAGTTTGTGGAAGCAATGAAACTAAGCATCAATCCAAGCAAGCTCCTGATAAACCAACCACCCACCTAGCCAACCATCCACCCACTCGACCACCCACACACTAAACCACCCATCCACCCACCCGACCATCCACCCACCCGACCACCCACCCACCCGACCACCCACCCACCCGACCACTTACCCACCCGACCACCCACCCACCCGACCACCCACCCACCCGACCACCTACCCACCCGACCACTTACCCACCCGACCATCCACCCACCCGACCATCCACCCACCCGACCATCCACCCACCCGACACACCTTGACATCGGACCTAGCGACGATATCTTCAAAATGCCCGTCTCGAAAGGTTTCGAAGATCTTTTGCTGACGCAACTTCTCATTCTGTTCCGCCTCAGGGTTCGACTCTGGAGGTTTTTGAGGTTTCGATTCACAAAAGCCTCCCAACACCTTCACACGTGTCAATTGGCTTCAACCAACTGCTTCAACCCTCTTACCTACTTCGACACACCGCTTTAACTTATCACTTGAGCCATGCTTTAACCCAGGAAAGCTTCAAAGCTTTATTCTTAATTCAAAACAAAATATCGCCTCTAGAAGGCCCATACGCTGGCTCATGAGGGCCATCTCACCTAGTGCCTTCTTCATCGACTCCACCGTGACGTCCGACAGGTAGTTCTTCTGTGGAATGCAGTGGAGCTTGCTAGAAACCCTTGCCTCCGAATGGTGTATATCGTGATTGGCATGAAGAAATGATAAATAATAACGGGCCATGAGCATCCGAATACAGGTGGTTTCATCGCTGTAGTGACGACACTCGTCCGTGCATTGCATTGTCCGGTGTGGGTGCAAGTGAGGGTAGAAACGACGATGGTGATGATGTTCATTGGAAAGTAGGAGCAGGCGAAATAAGGGCATGAGTGATTGAGGGATGGTGATATTGGAGAAGATTGAACTACAAACTCAATTGAATCGGCAATTAATTAGTCAATATATATAATTAAAATAATTTCATCAATCATAAGTTAATTAATTAGGTTGGAAAAGGGGGATAGAAGAGACTCGAACCCTGGCTCTCTCGGGTGAGTTGGAGGGAGTTTCAGTCTCAAGGGCAGAGTGCACGTCACTCAGACTGACCGAGAGGTCGCAGTTGACTGCGGTGCGAAGAGGTGAATGGTGCCTCAGTGTGTGACTTAATGCAATGAGACATCGCCTAGGATTTGATATGTAACATTCTAACGAAAAGAAACAGCAAAAGCAGCAACAACAACAATAACCACAACAATAACGGAAGCAACAACAACACAGAGAAACAGCAACAACAACAACACAGAGAAACAGCAACAACAACACAGAAAAGACAATAGCAACGAAAGTACAGAGGTAACAAAGGCATGCATCGAACCAGCAGAGTTGGGCCTGGAGAGGAAGGTGGAATTGAACCTGGAGACGTCGAGTCCACTCAGCTTGAGGCAGTTTGACACGATTTCCAAGTCAAACAACCACGTGCTCTTCATGTCAGTGGTGGCTGGGTAGCTATGGTGGCGTTGTGATGGTGGTGTTGTTGTGGTGGCGTTGTGATGGTGGTGTTGTTGTGGTGGCGTTGTGATGGTGATGTTGTTGTGGTGGTGTTGTTGTAGTGGTGTTGTGATGGTGGTGTTTTTTTGGTGATACTGTTGTGATGGTGGTGTTGTTGTGGTGGTGTTGGAGTAATGTGGTGGAGTTGTTGTATTATGAGTGGCTGTTATTGTTTGTGGTGGGACGTGGCAATGGTAGTGGTAGTACCAGTAGAAGTATTTTATTGTTGATAATGATAATAAATAAAACATCTCCTTTGTTTTCTGTCGAGGTTTGCTGCTTTGTGGTTTTGCGAGTTTTTTGTTGTTGTTTTTAGTTTATTATATTATTTATTTTTGTTTTTATTTTATTATATTATATCTATAATATATATTTTTTGTTTCATTTTTTAGTTGTTGTTGTGGTGAGTACCTGGCTGAGGTGTTGCTCCTGTTGAAGGCCACCTTGGGAAGGTAGTAGGGACATTCCGATAAGCGTGTTTTTATCACCTTGTTGTTGGTGGGGGTAGTGATGGTGATGATGGTGGTGATGTTAGAGATGGTGCTGAAGGTGGTGATGGTGTAAACTGTGTCAGTTTTATTGTCCACTTTGTTTTGGTGGTTTACGTGGTTTTGTATGAAAAAACAACGCAACAACAAACAACAAGCACTGTCAACCACCAACATTCCCACCCCAACAACACTACCAACAAAACTACCACCACCAACAACAACAAAACCACCACCAACAACAACACTACCAATAACAACAAAACCACCCCCAACACCACCACCAACAACAACACCACCACCACCAACAACACCACCACCAACAACAACAACACCAACAACAACACTACCACTACCAACAACACCACCCCCAACAACGAACAGACACCTGGGCCACGTAGTCAGAGAAGGTGTGAGAGTCAGAGGCGAGGCTGACGAGGGAGAGGAAGGAGGCCACCATGGCGTGCATGGCACACTTGTGAGTCACCGGCATCGAAGAATCCACCGCTGTCTTCTGTGGATGCATGGAAGCATGGAAGCATGGATGCATGGATGCATGGAGGCATGGATGAATGAAGAATGGATGTTTTGGAGTGGATGAGTATCCAGATAATACAAAGGATGGGTGAGGGTGAAGAATGGATGAGATGAAGGATGGGTGATGAAGAGTGGGTGAAGGATGAAATGAAGAATGAAGTGAAAAAAAGACTCAACAAACACAGACACATATAAGCACAGACATAGACACATACAAACACATATACGCACACGCACACGCACACCCACCTGGATCTCGAAAGCGAGTCTGGTGAGGTCGATGAGTGTTTCCTCGGAGGGCATTTCGACGTACAAGAGGCTCATGGTGGTGCACACGCTCTCAAAGTTGTCGACCTGGTGGGTGGTGGGATGATAGGACCGGTGATGAGGTGAGTGATGGGGCAAGTGATGAAGTGTGTGATGAGGTAGGTGATAAAGTGTGTGATGGGGTAGGTGATAAGATGAGTGATGATGAGTGATAAGGGATGGATGGATGATAGATGGGTTGAAAGACGAGTGATGGTGAATTAAAGGTGGGTTAGAAAAAGTTGAAGGTGGATTAAAAAATCCATGACTAAAAGGCGCTATATAAATGCATCGGTTATATAGGTCATAATGACTGAACATTCACGGAGACGACTCAAGCACCTTGTTGTTGACAAAACGAGTGTTTTCGTTGAGGTGCCAGTAAATGTTGACGGCGTGCTTCTTGATGAACAGAAGGTCGGGCTTGAGGGGCTTCTTCACCACCACGCCACTCCGCTCCAGGTCCTCCTTGATGCTGTTGGTGGTTGGTGGAGTTATGGTGTGGCTGGTAGAGTTTTAGTGGAGTTTTGGTGGGGTTGGTAAAGTTTTGGCGGAGTTTTGGTGGGGTTTGGTGTGCTACAGAAATCCCAGCTAGCTATGAAAGCACACCAACTCGACGGTTTTGAGCTTTTCGAGGTTGTCGTGTCGGTCGATGAGGGTGTGCAAGATCTCCTGCACCAGGCGCCTAATGCCCGGGTCCTGCACGATTGAGATCCTCAGCAGAGGGTCCAGGAAGGAGACCGGCAGAGCGTTCGGAATTGACACGGTCTTGTACTTGGTGGCCACCTGGCGAGTGAATTTTAATCGGTCTTCACTGTGTGTGCCTTCAAACTAGTCTCGGCTGTATGCTCATTTAAAGTTGCGTGCGTTTTGTGCTATTTTGTAATTTAAGGAAATGCGTAAAATCAATAGTGGATATGGACAATTGAGATGGTCTTCACACCGACAATGCATCAAGAGTTTTGTTCCATGGGACTGATGGAGTTAACACATACACCGAAGCATTTGTTCAAGCAGTCTCGCTTGCGGAAGCCTTGAGACCACGTCATAATCACTCATTGTTGCAAGGTTTCACTCATTGTTACAAAGCTTCACTCGAAGTTGACGAACCTTCAGCAGCGACTTGAGCAGCATCGTCTGCAACATCACGTCTGAAGAGCTGTTGCAAGCATCGTTACTTGGTTACATCACAACATCACTGGTCGCTTGGTTGAATCAATCAATCAAAAGGCAATCAATACATCCTCGCTCACTCCCTCTACCCATTTCCATCCCAATCATCTTCCTCATTCTTTCCCCATCCTCCCAATCACCATCATCCTCACTAATCCATCATCATCCTCCCCACCACCCCCTTCCACCACCTCTTATCTATTTCCTTGGGCGTGGGTACCTTACTCATCACGAACATCATGATCTCGATCTTCTGGTAGTCAGGCAAGTTGTTGGCGAAATCACCTGTCATTTTTGTTGTTGTTGTTGTTGTGGTTGATAGCGTTTTTAGTGTCGTTGTTGTTAATGTTGTTGATAATGTTGTTGTGGTGGTGTTTAACAAAAAAACAAATTTAACAACTAAAGCAAAAACACCCCAACGTCAATAAAAACCACCGCTACACAAACAACAACAACGAAACAACATAACAACAACACAAAATCAGCAAACAACAACAACACACCAATTGTGTTGACAATGGCTTCTTGGAATATTTTTTCTTCGCTTGCTTTGTGTTGTCTCGAAATGGCGATGTCGACGGAGATTTTGAGGTGTTTGAGGAGGGTGTTGAACACCTCTAGTACAGAAGGACCTGCGGCAGAAGGCAACAGCGAGGAAAACTTAAACAATTTTCTTTTCCTCCAACCACCCTCCAACTACCCTCCAACCACCCTCCAACCACCCTCCAGCCACCCTCCAGCCACCCTCCAGCCACCCTCCAACCACCCTCCAGCCACCCTCCAACCACCCTCCAACTACCCTCCAACCACCCTCCAACTACCCTCCAACCACCCTCCAACCACCCTCCAGCCACCCTCCAACCACCTTCCAGCCACCCTCCAACCACCCTCCAACCACCCTCCAACCACCCTCCAGCCACCCTCCAGCCACCCTCCAACCACCCTCCAACCACCCTCCAACCACCCTCCAGCCACCCTCCAACCACCCTCCAGCCACCCTCCAACCACCCTCCAACCACCCTCCAGCCACCCTCCAGCCACCCTCCAACCACCCTCCAACCACCCTCCAACCACCCTCCAACCACCCTCCAGCCACCCTCCAACCACCCTCCAGCCACCCTCCAACCACCCTCCAACCACCCTCCAGCCACCCTCCAGCCACCCTCCAACCACCCTCCAACCACCCTCCAACCACCCTCCAGCCACCCTCCAGCCACCCTCCAACCACCCTCCAGCCACCCTCCAACCACCCTCCAACCACCCTCCAGCCACCCTCCAACCACCCTCCAGCCACCCTCCAACCACCCTCCAACCACCCTCCAACCACCCTCCAACTACCCTCCAACTACCCTCCAACCACCCTCCAGCCACCCTCCAACCACCCTCCAACCACCCTCCAACCACCCTCCAACCATCCTCCAACCACCCTTCATCCACCCTCCAACCACCCTTCTACCATACAACCTCCCTCTTCCAGCCTCCCTTCCCACAACACCCACCGATGGAGCCTCCTGCGGAGATGAGGACTGTCTCTGAGAGGACGTGGACGATGCTAGACTTGATCTTGGCGTACTCCGTGCTGTTCTCACTCAGATGACTCATCAACATCTGCACCACCATGTAGCCGTACTGCGCCTGTGGTAGTCGTGGTAATGGGTCTTCATTGTCATGATATGATGAAAATTATAAATATAAAAAAATATTATTACTATTATTATAATAATAAGTATTATTATTACTATTACTATTATTATTATTATTAGTTGTAGTAGTAGTAGTCATCATCAGCATCACCACCTGCACAGAGTACATGATGATCTTGAAGCACTTGACAGCAAAGTGATTGGGCACCCACAGGTTGTGGTTGTCAAGGTGACTGCGGATGGAAATAATAATAATAATAATAATAATAATAATAATAATAATAATAATAATAATAATGTTATAATTATTATTTATTATTGAAAGAATAAATATTTAGTAACAAAAGAAGGTTTTGTTACAAACAAAACGAAGTGAAACGAAATTTTAGTAAGAAAACAAACTTGAAGAGGAAAAAACAGATTAATGAAGATAAAAAAGTGATGATACAAGCAGTGATACAACGTGATACAAAGCAGTGATACAATAGAAAGACAGAATAAGTGATACAATAGAGAGAAAAAAGGATACAATAGAGAGACAAAGTGATACAATAGAGAGACAAAGTGATGCAATAGAGAGACAAAGTGATACAATAGAGAGACAAAGTGATACAATAGAGAGACAAAGTGATACAATAGAGAGACAAAGTGATACAATAGAGAGACAAAGTGATACAATAGAGAGACAAAGTGATGCAATAGAGAGACAAAGTGATACAATAGAGAGACAAAGTGATACAATAGAGAGACAAAGTGATACAAAAGAGAGACAAAGTGATATAAGAGACAGAATAAGTGATGCAACAGAGAGACAAAGTGATACAACAGAGAGACAAAGTGATACAATAGAGAGACAGTGATACAATAGAGAGACAAAGTGATACAATAGAGAGACAAAGTGATACAATAGAGAGACAAAGTGATACAATAGAGAGACAAAGTGATACAATAGAGAGACAAAGTGATACAATAGAGAGACAAAGTGATACAATAGAGAGACAAAGTGATACAATAGAGAGACAAAGTGATACAATAGAGAGACAAAGTGATACAATAGAGAGACAAAGTGATACAATAGAGACAAAGTGATACAATAGAGAGACAAAGTGATACAATAGAGAGACAAAGTGATACAATAGAGACAAAGTGATACAATAGAGAGACAAAGTGATACAATAGAGACAAAGTGATACAATAGAGAGACAAAGTGATACAATAGAGAGACAAAGTGATACAATAGAGAGACAAAGTGATACAATAGAGAGACAAAGTGATACAATAGAGACAAAGTGATGCAACAGAGAGACAAAGTGATACAATAGAGAGACAAAGTGATACAATAGAGAGACAAAGTGATACAATAGAGACAAAGTGATGCAACAGAGAGACAAAGTGATGCAATAGAGAGACAAAGTGATACAATAGAAAGACAAAGTGATGCAACAGAGAGACAAAGTGATACAATAGAGACAAAGTGATGCAACAGAGAGACAAAGTGATACAATAGAGACAGACGAGAGGACGGGTTTGATGACGGCACTGATGTTGCTGTAGGAGGCCCTGCACACAAAGTCCCTGAAGACTGTCTCCGAGATGTACACTGGGTTTTCCTCGTCCTTCAGAGACTCTCCTGTTGCACTAGTGTGTGTTTGTGTGTGTGTGTGTGTGTGTGTGTGTGTGTGTGTGTGTGTGTGTGTGTGTGTGTGTGTGTGTGTTGTGGGAGGCACCTGTTTGAGGCCTGCATGTTGAAGAGGAGGGAGGGAATGATCTTGTCAACGTGCTGGGGCTTCCAGATGTTGCACTGGAGGTCGTCTGTGACGGTCTTCCTAATCACCCCATGCAAGCCCTGTAAGCCCGCCACTCGCAGTCTGTGGTGGAGTGTGGTGGTAGTGTGGTGGTGGTGTTGTGGAGTGGTGCATGGTGTGGGGAAATGTGGTGGTGGTGTGGTGGAATGGTGCATGGTGTGAAGAAAGATTATACAAGTAGTGAAAATGCCAAGACTGACAGGATTTTGGAGCAAAAACAAGTTAACATTGCGATAGGCAGTTAATAGAGACAAGTAGCATTGGAATGAAGGGTAAATATTCAATTATGAAGTGACTGTGAAGGCAGACAACAGGGTACTTGATGTGTTCGAGAGAGGCCATCTCTGCCGTGTGTGAGAGAACTGAGAAGTGCGAAACGAAGAAGTCGTAGTGTCGGTGGTACGAAGGGGTGTCCTCTTCAATGTTGGCAAACTTCACAAACTGGAGGAGGGATGGTGGGATGAGCACTTGGATCAGCATTGTGACATTGAAACTCTTATATCGATAATCGTGAGGATGGTACTATGAATAAATGAATTGATTAAAAATTGTTTATAGCGCACAGTTTGCAAACTAGCTTGCCTCAAAGGCGCCTGAAATGAAGAAATTCTAGTTTAAACAGTGCAAGCAGTAATAGGTTGATTGGATGAGTGGTTGGTTGTGTGAGTGCCTAATTGGCTAATCAGTTGGAGTATGAGGAAGGTGGTTAATGGTTATATAAGTAATGGTTCATGGCAGCAGTGAATGAACTGCATGGTCTACCGATTCGGTGGCTCGGACTTGCAGGCTGGGGTCCCTGGTTTCAAGCAGTTTCTGAATCATTTTCAAAAAACTTTCCACAAACAGATTTAAAGACTGGGCATGACATGCAACCAGCAATATATCCAGTGCTTCCATGGCTATGTGGACATACCTGTATGTGTGGTTGTTTGCAAAGTATAATAACATAAGACATCAAATCTTTTTTAAATTTCTTTTTTGCCTTAACATGTTGTACATCATCAGTTTTGAGATTGCGAATATGTGCTTGAAAATCCATGAGGCTTAAACTTAAGGGAAACAGGCTAGCAGCATCTCCATGAGTTTGCAACTTACTGATTCCTCTGTCGGTAGATGTCCCTGCTCAGTCTGTGGGCCAGATACTCTCCAATGCGATCCAGCTTTTCCGGGCTTTTCATGGCAAAGAAAGTCAACTTGTCCATGTTGCTCCTTACCAGACCCTCCTGTGGTGGCCAGTTGTGGTTGATAATTTTTTGAACAATTGAATAGGTTGTTTATTATCAACTGACAAGTGATAATAATTGATAGAAATAAAGTTGAAATTGAAATAAAAATAAATGGAAAATTTTTTTCGAACTGATTACGCTCTATAAAATGTCAATTAATACTTTAGAGGTAGTGGTTATAAAGAATATATGTATTGAAGCAAAAAATAAATAAACATAAAGAAACTAGAATTACCTTTGGGTCAGTGGGAAAAATGTTGTCCACCAACCTCTTATAACGGGGTCGAAAAGCCGAGTAACACCCGCAACACGCTAAATTTAACATTGATTAATGATTTTGTAAAAGGTTTGGGGTGTAAAACAAAATAGACCATAATACTTTGAAATTATCCTTTAACAGATTACAGATTACAAAAACTTGAAAAAAAAGAAAACTTTTATATGGATTAACACAACAAATTCAATAGGAAAATCTAAGATAAGATAAAGGCTTTTCAACTCTGTTATCTTTAAAGGTATGAAATTTAATTTTCTTACAGTATGAAATAGAGAAAACTATTGTATTAAAATTAAATATAAACTATTGTGTTATAATACTTACCCGTCATTTTATTAATTTCCCGTTATAAGCATATTTGATAACTAGACTTCATAAAACGTTGGGGACTACGCCTATGAAAAATATAGAAAAGTAATGAAATGAGTTTTCAATCTAATATGAGTTGAAAATTTAACGATAATGAGTTTCAAGTTGATTTGAAAAAAAATTTTTTTATTGTATAATAATATTTATTCAACACTTTTTAACCTAATTTGATCAAAAGATTTTGGAGCGCTGATGAACAATTTTTTCTACATCTATACTGCACGAAAATAATTTTCATTAAAAAAAAGCAAAAAAAAATTTTGCTACGTTTTTTATTTTATCCAGCGTCTGTTTAGACTTGATCTAAAAAAAATTATTTCAAAAAATGTCTTGTTCATAATGATTCGTAAAATGTCGTGTACCTTTTAAAAATTTTATACAAATTTTTAATCAAAATATATTTTTGGATTATATTCAATAATAAAATAATGTAATATAAACTATTTGGATCGTCCATGGCTATATAATAACTAGCTCCCTTTTTAGTTTTGGCTTCATAATATTGTTTTTAAAATGTATCAGCTTAAAATGAGGCGTTAAAGAACTAACTTCATTAATTTATTCAACCGTTGCAAATTATTATATATTTTTTAACTGTTATGTGAATTTTCTATCTTGAAAATTTAAAGCTATTTATTTTTTTTTTAACTTATATTAATGACGTGTATAACAATCTCGGATAGTCGCTTGTATATAATACTTCGATTGTTTATAGTTGTTGTTCTAATTTTTAATGAAATTGTTTTTGGGAAAACTGAATCTAGCAGTGTTAGTTTTTTGAAAGATGTAAAGAAGGAGCGAGATGGTAATAGAACGCATTGAATCAAGATTATTACTTTCATTATGCAAAATTATCTAAATTTAATTTACTAAGAACAGTAGCTTGTCAAACTTTTTTTTTTCGAAATTTCAGATTCAATTTTTCAAACTACACACATTTTCAGTTTGCAAAGGAGAAAACGGCGGCATATGTTTGAAGAGCAACAGTTATTTCAACCAAGGTAGTTCTCTTCTCAACCTTCACCATGCTTCTTATGCAAATGACCAGCTCGGTTATGAAGCCATCTCTCAACTCCATTCTCTCATTGATAATGACAATGATGGTGATTTGGATAGATCTGAAAGTCGAGAGGTGCTGTGGAAATAAAAACTTGAAATAAGTTTTAGAAATTTAAAAACCAACTGAATATTTTCTTACTTCTATGGCATTTTTTTCAAGATTTTTTGACTCTACCAAATCATTCAATGTACACAGTTCATGGAAGAAGATTTGAAAAGGGATGTGCTGTCAACTGGCATGTCACATTACCATGACAACAATGACCTTGTTTCTGTTGATGAGCTTTGGAAGTACTGGATTCACAGCGAAGGTTTCAGGGTTACCTTAGAAACATTCACACCACCACCATACAACTCTCAACAATATAAACAATAGAAATAACCTAACACTTCCAACACCACTCTTCACAACAGTCTTATCATCACCAACAGTTTTTGGCTTTAAGAACCCATCAACAAAATATCTTCAAACAACAACACTCACTATTCACTCCGTTTCAAAAACAACATCACCAACAACAACAACACCACCACCACCAATGGAAATATCATCACCATCAGTGTACAACTGGACAGTGGATGAGGTGGTGAGGTGGTTGGAGTCGCAGGTGGAGTTGTCTCAGTACTCCGGCAACTTCAAGTCACACGGCATCACTGGCAAACAACTGCCCAGGTTCTTGCACTTCAGATCTTCCACTGCAACACCATCAAGTACATTTCTTTCCAGTGGAACACAGTAGTATAAAATATTCCACAGTAAGCAACCGTACAATTGAATACATGAAAAGGAACTATCTTGCAATAACAATTATTGTTGCTATGACATCAGTGTATGAAAGTTCCATGACCACGGCCACCACATCCACTCAAACACGGCCACCACAGCCACTTGAGCACTGTCACCACAGCCACTTGAGTACTGCCACCACAGCCACTCAAACACCGCCACTAGAGCCACTCAAACATCGCCACCACAGACTGGCCTACTCCCTCAACAGCCCCCTCTACATCACCCTCGGCATCCGTAACGTCTTCCATCGTCAGAAGATCACCCTCAAGTCAGCTGACACAGTCCTCTTTGGACCCTCACGAGGTCTCTCATTTTCCCACCATCCTTCCTCATCCTCCCACCATCCTTCTTCATCCTTCCTCATCCTCCCACCATCCTTCCTCATTCATTCACCATCCTTCCACCGCTATTTCATTATTTTTCTATCTATTCCACTATTTTCATTGTTTTCCTATCATTCCTCCACTTACTCTTCGTTCACTTCCATCACCACCACCACTCCACTCACCTTCACACCACCACAGTG